>JACCIC010000066.1:1377500-1455000 GCA_018907035.1 Sycobia sp. Sy_11 | reverse complement strand
AACGTGTGCACATAGTAGGTCAAAATTCAATTATCTTCAACAAAAATTAATTCTGTATAATGTCTCAATGCCAAATCTATATATGCTGAAAGTTAACCCATACAATCGTCGATTATTCAAGTCTTATGTTAAAATTATAGTTAAACGTCGGCAATTACAAGGGAAGGGGCATACGGAAGTCGTAAAATTAAAAATAAACATATAACATAGATTTTCTAACAATGTCAACGATCTCTCTCTCTTCTCCTCTCTCTCTCTCTCGCTCTCTCTGCGAGGTGCGGCGATACGGTTCCGAGGAACTCGCGCATCTGACGTGTTTATTATATATATATATATAATAATCGCAATAACAAGTTTTTCTAATCGCGGGACAATGATAATTCCATTACGTTGTACAAAACGCGCATCTCACGCACGCGCACGCATATATTGTTTAGCGCGACGAATCCTTTTTCCTTTCCTTTCACGCTCGTTAGATCGTTTCGAGAAGGAGGGCAGCTCATTAGTTACCAATACGGTTAGACCTATAGTGGTGAGGTGTTTTTTTTCCTCTCTCAATGCGCGCACGCTCGCTCCACCTAATTGTCTCCCTGATTTTGACTTTTACGCGCATTTCCGTTAATTTTATGATGGCTTCTGTCTGTCTGTCTGTGTGTGCGTGTGCGTGCGTGCGTGCGTGTGTGTGTGCGCGCACGATAGGTTTATTTCAGTTCGTTTAGTGATTTTTCGGGAATCAAAACGTATTGCGTGAAGCAGAGCAGTGTACATATTATGCTTAATTGCTCGGAATGGCGTTTAATTAATGTAACGGTTTTTTTTCTTTTTTAATCTGAGCTCTTTGACGTGTGCCTATTAATATCCTCTCAAAGAAAACGATCGAAGTTTTTGCCGCTGATACATTATCCATAGTAAATTACTAATTATATATATATATATATGTATTACATACTGGAACGCGTGTAAGAAATAGAGGCCGGATATCGTGGTACCGATGCTTAATCGCGTAAAAACAGATAAGATACATGGACTTCGCGCCAATTGGGCGCACATGCGCCGCGAGCAGTAATAAGGCGTCGCTTTCAATCGTTATACGTTTTAGGCCGTATTCGAGTATAGACTTTAAAAGCTCAAACTTTAACCTCGTTAAAGGCGTATAAGAACTCGACGACATCTACAACGATGACAATAGAAGAATTTATCGGAGTCTAAGGCTTTTCTCAAATCAACAGAGATTTTTTCGGTTGGATATGTATATATACGACAGGGAAATACTTCTGTAAATTACAAAATGAAGAAATTAACGCAATCCGTGTATGTGACACTTGCTTTAATCGTCTAAACCGAGTCCAAACCCTAGGCGCGTGGCTGAACTTTGAAGATTGCGAGAAAAACGGGACGTCCATCGATCTATTCAGAAATGACGCGTTATAGACCATTTTCCAAGGTGCAAGCAATTTATAAAGTATCTAACTTATATAGCGCGTGTCCAATTAAAAAGGAAGAAAAAAAAAATCGTTCTCGTACCACCGGCTGTACGCTGTGAAATATATGGAAACGAAGCAATTTTAAAATTCGTTTTAAAAGACGTATTCATACATATTACATGCACATGCGCAATTAGGGGATTGTAAATTGAAATATTATTCTCTATATTATCTTCGATCGTAAAAATGCGTATGAATGTGCCATTTTTTTGTCTGTACGAAGAACAAACTGATTTCCTTAATTTTAAGGGACGAATTTAGGGCCGAGTCGAGTTATGTACATATATATATATGTATAAAAAAAAAAGGATTTTATAACGAAACCGGTACGTACGAGGAGAGAGACGCGGTAAAAAGTACAAAAGTACGCGCGCGCGCGCGCGCGTGTACGTAATATAAAAGTTTCCTGATGCTCTCGTCGGCATCTTTTTTTAGTCCCGTTATGCCCCTCGTCCTCTGGCACGAAACGAGGAGCGGCCGCGAAGGAGAACGAGAAGAGCGCCCGCGCCCGTTGCCTTCCCCCCCTCCATTCCGCCCGTCCCGCGTCCTCGTTACGTATGTCCTGGTCTTACGCCCGCGCGCACAATGAGCCGGGGGACGAGGACCTACGCACCGCGTGAGTTGGTTCTTTGCCCGCCTCCTCCCTTCCCCCCCCCTGTCCGATCCGGTCCTCCTCCTCCTCCTCCTCCTCCTCGCGGCGCCGTAATTAATTGCTTCACGATGCGCGTTTCGTGGATTGATGCGCGTTCAACGGAAGTGGAGCATTCAACGGGGTTTAGCGTCGAACCGACGAGTTTTGAGTAATTATCGTCGGATCGTCCCTTTTTCAGATCCCGACGGAGGAAAACGTTTCATTTTGCCGCTCTGGGATCGCGAGGCGCGCGCTATTACGGGAAGGGGGGGAGGACCGCGCGCGTGTCAGTCTGGCCTCAGCAAAGAAATGGATTAAAAAGGAAAAGAAAATGGGGGAGGGGAGGGGGGAACAAGAACTTTTACAATGTACCGTCGACCGTAAATGCGCGCTTTACGGCCGGTTATTATTGGGGGGCCGACGCGTATTCCCATTGCGATGTAGAAAATGCAGCGCCCACGGACCGGATCGCGCGTATATTTTTGCAAGTTCTCAGTGCTAATGACTATCTTCAATTTTCTTGTTTTCCCCCTGCAAAATCGAAGGTTCATCACATATATATAGCGATGAACTGTACAAGTCCCTTGTCAAACCTTTCCAAGGATTCTACGGGCTCGATATTTTGCTACAAAATTACGAGGTTGTCCCGACGATTCTTTCTTTTGGTACGAGATTCTCGAGTTTAGAGAGTCGAATCTCTGTGCCGCGCACTGTGAAATAAGTTGACAGACGTATATTACGACACAGTGATCGCCCAATAAGCCGTTTCATCGGATGGCGTGACTTTTATCCCATAACGATCTACTTATCGGTCCCGTGTCGCAATCTACACTATTCTTTAATAAAATCCAGCCTGCTTTACGCGTGCTTGTAAAAAAATTCGAATTCTACGGCCCACATTAATCGTTAAGCGACGAGTATAAAAAAAAAAAATTGGTACATATAAGAATCAAAATCGTTCGTTTTCTTTTCTCCATATAGAAGCAATAAATAAATATTTAGTTAAAACAAATCGATTGACCTTTGCTCGGTTTGCCAAAGTTCTCCTAACTAGGATCGTTATACCTTCTGCAATGAAACCAATAGTTTACATCGCAGAAAAATAAAGTTAGAAATATCATTGCGACATATACTTTATTCCATTTAAAAAAAAAAGAGAAACTTAAAATTTTTACATTTTTATTCTATAATTGTCACAATATTTTTTAAGTATACTATATTCTCATGCTTAAAAGCCCCCTCGAATAAATTTACCGCTTCTAAAACTCTCCAACGCCATTGCCATTATAATCATTCCCCGTTCGATGCCTCTCCTGTCCAAATCAACAATACACTTTAATCCTTTTCCTCCACTCGTCGATTGCTTACCCTTCCTACGCCCCCCCCCCTCAAAACTGCGAATCGCTCCAATTTCAGTAATTGCTATATAATGTATTATAATAAAACTGGTACTGTACGCGGGAGGACGACTTGCGACACGAGCCATTAGCCAATATATATATATATAAATTAGCAATTACTGAAATTGCGCCGATTCTTATATTGAATGACGGAGGGGAGAGAGAGAGAGAGAGAGAGAGAGAGACAGTGGGAGACTGAGAAAAAGAGCGCAATCGTTAAGAGACACACATGCAGCAAGTTCGCACCGCTTATACACTCACACATCCATATATATATATATATATATATATATATATATATATATATATATATATATATAATCGATCTGGCGGTCCAGTACCTTATAAGGCCAAAGCGGGCATCGAGCATTCTCCCTCGCCCCTTCCCCGTTTTTTGCTTCCGATACCCGATGCGCGCATCTTGTACGCGCTCTACCTGTTAATAATGGTAATAGCCGGGCAATCGTTGCACTTTTCGACTGGCATTAATCAAGCGCAATACCGAGAGACGCTTTAATTTAAATGCACAAGGTGGGTGTGTATGTGTGCACCTGTATGTGTATATATATATATATATATATATATATATATATATATATAGTATTACCGATGTTCTTGCGAGGACCAATCGGCCGAAATCACGTATATATGGATCAATTTTTTAATTTGTTTTTCTTATCAATTGTCGCATAATTCTGATTTCCGTTAGGATTTCGGGGCTCCAAAAGTGCAACTTTCTATGAAGCGCCACGTACAACTATAAACATGTATAGCTTTATTAAAATGAAAAATTTCACAGAATTAACATTGTACAGTACATCGCGGACATTTAAAGTAAATAGTGAATGTTAGCTTTTGGTAACCGGCGTTGCTTTTAAGAATCATTCGTGTTTGTTAATATGACTTGACATTTTGCAAACCGCACGGGCTTGAGGTTAAAAGGAAAAAGAAAGAAAAAAAAAGAAGCAATTAAACCGGTTGTTTCAGCAACACAACAGGAGTACATGGGAGGTTTTTTCTTGCTCAAATTATATATACTTATATCCTCTTGATATATAAAAGGGATACGCGAACGGTTAGGGTAAGAAAATTCTTGTAGTAGAGAAGAAGAAAAAAATTACCATCGCCCATAGTAAATTGATAGGAGACCGTAAAAATTCTGAAAATTACCAGCTACCATACAATAAATCCTTCCCTCGCAAAATTCGCCCCGCCAGTAGTCCGGCCGTCAAATTACCGGTCGGCGTTTTTATTATCGTTTTCACGACGAATGATTCTATCCGCGTGGCGCATAAAACGAAATGGCCAGATTGTTTATAATCTAGGGGAACGAATGAGAATGCCCCGCGCGTAATTATGTAAATTCGTTTCGATTCAAATCCATAAGCTGGAAAAATGTTTGCTTTTTTCTTCATTAAGTCAAGACTTTTCAAGATCTCGTTGCGTAAAGTTGCGACGACGTATTCTACGGTTCGAATTGAAGATCTATAGATGCAACGTAATTCCTGTGCCTGTGGCCCAGAAGCCCCACTTAAATCAATATCCGAAATCCGAAGCCCGAGTCCTTTTTTGTCACCACAGCCGTAATTACGAACTCATGTTGGAGAGACGACAGAGGGAGAGAGAGAGAGAGAGAGAGAGAGAGAGACTTGATTAAACCCCCCACTCCCACGCCCCAAAAAAAACTATACGTTTGAGCAAAATTAAATCTACCGCACTACTGTCGCGCGAGCGCCATCTCTCTTTTTCTCTCGCTTTCGAATGCGCCCGAAACACGGCCGCTTATATAATTACGCGCACTTAAAACGTCCGCGCAATAATAAGCGTGTCTCGTGCACGTAGACCGCGATGGAGAAGTTATAAAAAAAAAAAAAAAAAAAAAGGACGACGAAGACCGTGTAGCCCCCCACCCTCTCACGCCCACCGATGATAATTGAAAAGCGCTCCGAAACGACTTCGTTCCTTCCGCGGCTGTAAATTTTCTAATACTCGAGAGCGACATTCGCGCGGGGAACAAAAGAAATTATATCGAACGATTATGACTTTTTGTGTTTTCCAAAAGAAAGGCATTAAATAGGATGGGTTTTTTTTTCTTCTTCTTCTTCTTCTTCTTCTTCTTAAGTCGCACTACGGTCAAATTGATAAAATGGAAAGTTATACTCTTACGACAGTTACGATACTGTTAACAAATAATTAAAAAAAAACAACAAAACATTGATTCAATGTTCTTTGAATTACACGTAAAAAATGCGTAAAAAAATTTACTAAAATTCATTGTCTTCAAAAAGTTTTCGATTAAATTAAATACCCTGTTGGGTTTTTTTTTTCTTTTAAACCGCAAACGACGACGTGATGAAAGCGCGGACTTTTAACACCTTCGCGCAACAGTTATTTCTATATAAAAATATATATATATGTGATATACGAAAACATAGGAGAGATAGGAGATCCCACAGGCTCAGCTATACAGTAGCGAGTTATATACAAAAACATTAACAGTCGCGCCGCCGATAAAGCGTAAATTTTCAGACCGCGGGATTACGGCGATTTCCAATTGTAACTGCGGCGCGCTAACGCGCCACTGCAAAGAATACGAATATAACGGACCCTTCACGTATATATAAAGACAAAAGGAACACCATCGCGGATCGCCGAGCTACCGGCGCATATGCGCGGCGCGGGCGTAAAGGAGCGAGACAGAGAGAGAGAGAGAGAGGGGGGGGAAAAACCAGATCGAAAGACGCGATCGGGGAAAGAGAGCGAGAGAGAGAGAGAGAGGGGGGAGAGGGAGAGACTATCCGTTAATAAGGAAACTGGGACACAGAGCGGAGCGTTGCACCTTTGCGAGGCTATACGATGCAGCGGCAGCGGCAGGAGGTGGCAGGCAACGCGGGCGGGGAGAGGCGCGAAAACTAGTTCCCGCTCGGTTTCGCGCGGATCGCGTATCTGCGCCGTACATCGGGATACCCGGCCGAGTGTTATACATATATATATATATGTGTGTACCAGGCGCCAAGGAAAGTGGGATGTTATGGGATACCGATTACAAATGGGCGAGATGGCAAGACCGCTTTCCCCCCGCCCCGTCCCCCTTCAAAAGTCCATTTTTGGCTCGTTCTGCAGAATTTTTTTTTTTTTTTTTTTTTTTTTTTACAACCATCGGTGGATTTGAGTGGGGGGGGGGGGTGTGTGGTGGACGAACGATTCATTTGGAAAGGTTTGGAAGTCGGCGACGGATTTTAATCGGATCAGAAAGAGTACCAAATTTTAAATACCGTCAGCCTGCAAGATTGGCAATTGAATTTTACGACGTGTGGAGATAAAAAAAAAAAGCATCGCTAAAGATATATCGTCAATGATTAAAGTGAAAACATCATCGGGACGATTCTAAAGTGAAAAAAAAAACCTCCAATCTGTAACCGGGGATTATAGGCCTGAGTTATTGAAATTAACCAAGTATATATATATATATATATATATATATATATATATATATACACATACTGTTCTTTACCATTGGTAACGGCCCAATTAAACACGGGATATTCAAACGTCGACGGCCGGACTCTCCCCTTGCGCAACGAATTCTCCGTCCCTCCCCACTTTCAAGTACAAATGGCAGTGCGACCGCACTAGTAAAAAATGTATGGACGAGCAGGACAGCCTCGTGCAGGACAGGGGAATCCCGGTGCGTCGTCGCCGAGGGCTTCTATGTGGGCGACGAACTCAGCCACCCCTCCCCCCCCCCTCCTCACGCGCCACAGACGCCAAACTCGCTTTCTTCTCACTGCCTCCCTCCCTCTTCTCTCTCTCCCTTTTTAGCTTTGTCATGCGTGAGCCTATGTCGCTGCGTGGGCGAGTTGGGGTGTCGTTTGTTTTCCAAGAATGCAGGTCTGGCAATGCAGGGGGGGGAAGATGCTCGACAGGATGCGTAACGGTGATTTTATTTATTATTTTTTTTTTTTTTATTCTTATACCAGACCTCGGTTGCATTTTGTTGCGAGCAGTCGATAAAGAATTTTTCTTTCCTTCTTTCTTTCTTTCTTTTGTTGTCGAATTACAATGAGAAGGCTGGATTAACGTAGTGGAAATGATCCGGTGACGACTGATAAAACGTTGCAGTTTTTCTTATAAATTGTACGTTATTTCAGCGTTTCCGATATTACTTAGATAGAATGGAATACGACACGGACGATGCGCCGATATATCGTCATTTTTTTTTAACAACGATACAGATAAAACAAATGACCAAGTAATATTCGCATACATACGATGCATTTGCGTACATTTAAATGTACAATATGAAATGTGTTTTTTTTTTTTTTTTTTTTACAATTATCGAGGTAAATAAGTTTGTTTTTCTCACGCACGTAATTGCCTTTTCATTTTTTTTCTTCTGCTGCGCATTAAATCATATTCATTACGGATGGATCACCGATCGCACTCTGGCCCGTTCACAAAATTATTCACATCGAGCGAATGAAATTTCGGTATGGAAATCGCGCGCTCTCCATCTCAATAAAATCCATCACTCGCCAAATCTCAATTATTCGCAGCGAAATCATTTTCTCTCGCCAGTGCATTTTCTTTCTGAAATTGCAGAAGCTTAACGACCAATTAACCAAACGACTTTGCGTCGCCCCCCCCTTCCTACCACCCCCCTCTCTCTCCACTATATACGAAAAACTCTCTGCTCCGCTTTCGGAATCCGCAATGAGACTCGGCCGACCGAAAGATTTCGTCTCTCCCTCCCCCGCCCCTCTCACTCTCTCTCGCGCGCGCGCGCGCACACACCGCGCCGCATCGTACGCTGGGTGAAAATATTTCGTCGAGCCGAGCTCCGGCGCATCGCGGGTCGAGTAATCGCCAACGGATGCGCGTATATAAATTACGCCGAAAAGTAAAATCTTATCTTGTACGGCGGCGGGAGAGGCGCAAAACGGCTCTCGGCGAGGTGGAAAGTTGTCTTGTTTTCGCCGCTACCTTTCGGGGAAGAGGAGGAGAAGAAGAAGAAGAAGAAGATGATGACGATGAAACACACAACGACGAAGATCAGACGAAGATTAGACGAGGGCGCCTTTTGTGCGCGAGGAGAATCTCCGCACGGGGATCGTGTACTCGCGCGTGCGCGTTACAGTAGGAAAAGTGTATTTCACCGTGTAGAGGTGGAAACGAGATTTTGCAGATTTTCAGATATGCTCTGTGCACCGATGTGGAAGAAGAGAAGAATTGCACTGACTGGGCATTTTTTTTTTTTTTTTTGCAAAGCGGATTTCCACTTTTCGTTAAGCGAACCGAAAGTCTTTGTTCATTGCGCATCCCAATGGCGTATTTTTATTTCTTACGCACATATAGCAGATTATTGAATAATTCGGTCGACGAATTTTACATTATATTATAGGAAATTTTTTTTAGATCATTGTTCAAGGTATTATTTAATTCGCGTGCAGCCCGGTGACAAGTGTTAAAAAATGACGTAGGATCCGAAGTAACTCTTGACACTCAATAATGATTATCGTTAAAACAAAAAGAAGAGGTCGATTATACCTCTATATCTATATATCGTCAAAAATGAAAGCTGCTACATTTATTCCAAATTCGTTGCGCCCGCCCCGGCCCTGAGCGTTTTCGTCAAAATAATTTGTATAAATGTAAAT
The DNA here is from genome assembly GCA_018907035.1 of Sycobia sp. Sy_11. NCBI lineage: Eukaryota > Metazoa > Arthropoda > Insecta > Hymenoptera > Epichrysomallidae > Sycobia > Sycobia sp. Sy_11. The sequence goes on along the minus strand of JACCIC010000066.1, from coordinate 1,445,828 downwards.
GTCTCCGCGCGATGTATGTGTGTGTGTGTGTATGTGTACAAAACGGGAGATCGTTAAAAAAAAAATGTAAATATAGGCAGAAGCGCGCGCAACTGTACCTTCTCCATCGGTGTCGTCGAAAAACGCGCGCGAAGAGCATCCAATGGCTGAAATTCGCCGAGCGCGAGGCATTAAAATATCAACCTTCCGCGATTCGCGCGCGCGCTCTCAAACCGGAAATTCTCTATAATTATTCCGGTGTATCGCGGATGATAATGAGGGACCGCGTCGCTTGTGTACACGGTTACCTACCTCCCCGGCTCGGTCTCTCGCGACTCCTCGCGCCCACGCGCGCGATCAGCGCCCAATGCATCTTACATGTATATATACATGCAGATGTGAGAGAGACTGAGAGAGGAGAGAGAGAGAGAGAGAGAGAGAGAGCGAGCGCGCGCGTAAAACAGGATCGAGGCGAAAAGTTTTCGTGTATCGTGAATAGAAAGCTCTGAGTGTATCCCCGATCTCGCTATACACGTGTGTACAGTGCACACGTATGCATGCCCACATAAACCTCTGTGCCCTCGCAACGACCCAATCACGGTATCTCCCTCCCACCGTCTTTCCCAGCTCACCGGAGGAGCGTCACGAATATCCTCCGACCCGAGGCGAGGCAACGACTTGACTTGCAAGTCCCCGGCTCGAGCGGTTCGACGTGGCGCGGGAGGAGGACACAACACACTCTTGCTCGACAGGGAGGAGAGAGAGAGAGAGAGAGAGGGGGGGTCTGACTTTCTCTCCTCCTCTGTCTCTCTCTCTCTCTCTCTCTCCCGATTGCTTCGAGTCACTTTTCTCACGGCTGGGCAAGCGTTTACGTATACAGAACGGTGATGCTGGAAAAACGGAGAATGGGTGCGCCCACCACTACCCCCCTCCCCCTCCTCACCCACCCGTCGTTTCTATTATACGTAATGGACGTCTCGAAGGAGCGCTGTTATAAACGACTCACGATTTTGAATATGGCGGCGACCCCCCCCCCCCACACCCTCGATCCAATTTTCGAGGGAAAAGGCTCTGGTTTGACTTTGAATGGAGACGAAGAACCCGATCCTGCAGTGGGTGTCATAACGAAGAAATTCCCCAAGTCAAGATTCCGACTATCTCTATATACTATTTTAAGCCGCATTTGGAAATCGCCCCCTGTGTGTCGATCGTTCTGCAGATTCGAAATCAGATCCGAGACGGGTTGTTTTTTTTTTTTTTTTTGATCATTGTTAAAAATTACGAAGTTGCAAGTTCGGTAGATAAGAACGTTTTCACGTTCAAAATCTAAGTTTGAAATAAAAATTTCAGGTTTAAAGTAAGTCAATCAGGGTCGAAACTTTCCTTTTTCATTAAGTATTGGAGTTAGGAGTAAATCCGAATCGCAAAGGTTCTTCGTCACAAGATTACGGAATTGGGATTGTTTCTAGTTTGTGAAGTGAAATTGGAGTTTTGCATTAAAAAAAAAAAATGGAATAGGGATCTCTTCGGCCCCGGGGGGAAAGCGGAAATTTACAAGCGGCCAAGGGGGATGAGAAAATTTTCCTGGCGCGTGCTCGAAATCCGGGCAACGAATATGTCCGCTTTTGCCCATCAATGAAAAATTCATCGACCTGCCAATAACGAATTGTAAAGGCATCGGCAGCGCTCGGCAAAATACCCGGATCCATTGCCCGAGAGCCGATTCGTTGCCGTCTTTTTTTCTCTCCTTTCCTCTTTGACATTTTCCTTATTTAGCGCGACTCTGCGGCCGTTGCATCGCGCCTGCGATCCGACGGCTCTCGCCGTAACATCCGCGCGGAAATTCGACGATCGCCAACTGCCCGACAAGACGACGACGATGCGGCGGCGTAATAATTATTACGTCCTTTCGTGCGCGCGTATAAATTTTGATAATTGTCGAGAGCGCGGCGCAGTAAGCAAGTGTAAATTCGTAATTATTGGACGACGAGATATACGTGCATTCGTTGGGCAGTTAACGCGAGCCAACGAATTAAGCGCGATTACATCGAGAGGATGGTCGTTATCGTATTTAATTTTAATTAAGTGCCCGCACTTAAAAAGCCGATCAAATCAGGTAGATACCGCGGATGGTGACTGCGTTCATTGATTAATTAAATTGTGTGTGTATATATATATATATATCTATAATTACACAGATAATATTCTAGCCGCGGATGGATCTGGTCGTGAAAGTAGTCTTTCAAAAAATCGAAATTACGTGCATCATTCATGATCCACATCGAATCTCATAGCATTGTCTGTAATGACGCACGTATACGCGTTGTAATGAAATATTTTACGCGCGCAGAACCGATGAAAATAAAATTTTAACGCTTATACGTAAAGATTCGTAGTCACCGTTGCGGCATTTGCAGGCTACGGACTGACGACGAGAAATTTGCGCGAAATTCGATATAACAACAGTGATAAAAAGAGTGCACCGACCCCAACAACGTGTCTCAGAAAGTATAATTCGATAAACGATTGCTTTTTAATCGCAAAGAACAGATATAATACAAGTCGCGTTCCTTTTCATTTTCAACGCGCTGAATAATTGAAATATGTATATATAAACACTGTCGATACGCTAAATAATCGCGATCGTTGATGATAGCGTGGCGTGGGGGGGGGGGGGGTTGGCGTACACACACATATATATATACATATGCATACGCGTTATCATTATATGGAAAAACGCGGATTTTATGTACATATTTAACGGAGGGGCGTGCGAGCGAGCGAGCGAGCCGTGTATAATTATAATGAGTCACGGGCACGCTGTACAGTACGAGACGCGGGGCTGTCTTTTATATCGAAAATATGTATGTGCGCGCGCGCCGCGCATATTAGTCACGTACCTCAAATTGTACAAGGAGAGGATTCTTCGGAATCCGCGCGGGCTCGATGGCGCGATAGATCGTCGTCGGAAAAATTATAGCTACCCATGCGTATATATATACACGAGAGAGTCGCCGAGAGGATCGTTTTTTCCTCCCCGGATCAAAGCGCATTGAAAAAAAGCAATGCGACTCTCTCTCTCTCTCTCTCTCTCTATATATATATATATATATATATATATATATATATATATATATATATGTCTGTGTGTGTATGTATATATATATATACGCCACGTCGTGCGCGGTCCGCGTCTTCGGACGCCATGTGGCTATAATACGTCGGTAGACACTGTATAAGGCGGATAGGATTTTATCGATCGATAAGAAGCTTAGAAGTGGATGCGCTATTCTTCGTGTGCGCTGTGGATATATAAAAAAATTATATATATATATATATATATATATATATATACGCATATAAATAACGAGGAGCACGTTGGCTATCGACCTTGTACTAAAGAGGGTTATTTAACGATGATAATATCATTTTTATCGCGGGGCTCGTTATATTTATTGGTTAGCTAGAATTATTAAAAAAAAAAAAAAACAAAACAGGCGCCCTCGTAAGCTTATCCCGCAGAACGTTGATTTGCCACGGTGCGCTCGATTAAAAAAAAAGATGCACATAATCCGTATTTTATCCCTGATTCTTGGACACTGCGCTCATTGTGTATATAAATATACACGATATAACAAAATCTTACCGTTTCACGGTATAACTATATATAATAAAACAAAGGGAGGGGGAAAAAAAACAACGAGTCATTCAATTACTCGTACAAGTTGTCGACGAGCGATAGGGCTAATCGAATATTAATTTTACACGATCGCGTCGCAATCTCTCGTACAGTATAAAGACACGGTTCTCGGACCTGTGAATCCCGCCGCGGGTGCGCACGCGACGGAGGATGAGTCACGTCGACGTGATACGGCATACATATATATATATATATATTAATGTATAATCCAGCCGAGGATTTTTCTCGGGCGTTCGCGGGAGGGATGCCGGTTGGACGGTGTCGATATTATAATACTTCTTATATTCTACCGTTATAGTCGGTAGTCCCCCCCCCCTCTCCCTCCCGCGACCACTACGCCATCGCCGAGAACAAAGATTTTGACGATTAAAATAATAAAAAAAAAAAAAAATAAAACCGTCGTATGCCAGTGTTCATGATTTATTAAAACTGTAACGATCGGTGTTATCGTTGCAAGAATCGTGGCTGAATCACACTCGTCGGGGACGTCTGGATACATCTGAGTATTCTGGCGTTTCGACTACAGCGACAACACTTTCTCCGGCAATTGTAGCCGTTCTATTTTTCCGTCTTATATAGCGGCGTAATAAAAATATATATATATATAGAATTTCACACCCGTTTTCCAGAATATACATGAAATAATTGTTAAAAAATGTATTTGCATACTGATGTTAATACAATTTCAAAGTCTGATAAGTTCAGCAGAGTGTAGATACCCGTAGATACCACAACCCAATGAATGCTTTATTAATCATGAATGAACTACTACTGATCTGTCGCGTAAATCGATGATTGTATTTAATTTATTAAGAACCACTCGAGCGCTTGACGATTCAATTAAGTCAATGATCAATACAAAAATCAGCCTATATCTCTGACTATATATACTTATATTCTACATACTTTCTATATAGACCAATCGCGTCTAGATACGTCGGCAATACGGTTTTTTTTTTATTTGGAGAATTCCCGCGTACGATCGCGTGTACGATCGTTCACTACGATCGATTAGAAGTAATCTATTTTTTTTTTCAACTAAAAAATAAAATTAATTCTGAAACAAAAATACGCGAACAATGATTTCGTTTCCGAGCGAGGGGGGTTTTTTTTTTCATCAATATCCTTATGCTTTCAAAACTCCTTGGTAAAGAAATACAACAAGATAGCTGTTTCATTCGCATCGATATACTATTTATACAAGATCTAGCAGAATTTATATCTTGACAACTTGTTGCAAAAAAGAAATTTTTTTTTTTTTTTGGTGGAGTTGGCATAAAGCCGATCCATGAATACATTTGACCCGTAGTCCTCGAATCGACTAAATTGTTTTTTTTTTTTTTTTTTTTTTTTGCCGTGAAGATAGGTCTGTATGACAATGAACGTGAATCGCTGGTGAATACAAGGTCTGTTCTCCACACATGTATCCACCTACGCTACATTTAGACAGCGGGGCCATTAGCTTCAAAATCATTGTTATGCAAATGTAATGGGGATCGTCGTTAGAATCGACGAGAATAACATTAATAAGAGTTGCAAGAGCGAATAAACGGGTTGTTCCACTCATACTTCAGAAGTTTCGCCAATTTTTTCGAAATTCGATTTTCATACACGAGCCGTGTCTAAGAGATGTCCAGGGCCCCCCGTCTCACCAAGCATAGAAGATGCCAAGACTTTCTTCAGTTTCACGCGATGAAGTTATAATGGATGACTGATAGGTCGTGTAATCGGGCGAGCTTGGGATAAATCCGTACATCTTCGTAATTCCCAGGCCAGGTCATAATATGTGTTTTTTTTTTTTTTTTTTTTATACGCTCAATTCTAATCTCCTAATGTTCGAGGAGCGATCGAACGGTATTACGGTCCCATTTAACGATAGGCAACAAATGTGTCAGCCGCGAATTATGACTAACCCAAGTAATTTTGTTTGAAAAGAAGAAATTCATAACTGTTGTATAGACATTTTTGCTATCTCCGTTTAATGACGTATTTGTGCCGCACACTTGCGCGCCCACGTGTGTATATTTATACATAGCAATGTTATTCCCTGCGTTTCCTGCGTTTATTTGACATTTTTCAACGATAAGAATTCTTAAGCGCTTCGTTAGCTTTTTATCGAGCGATTTCAATATTTCCAGAATTAAAGAGTATTTATAGATTCCTCGCCGATTGATAATTTATTGACGGAGAGGATTTTATTTTTTTCTCATTTTCGAGATTTCGATTATTAATTTTACGCATTATGCACATGGATTTAGAATTAATTATAAAACGTCGAGACTCTATTGAAAAATTGAAATTTAAACAGACAATTTTCAATAATTTGCGCCAACGTTTCTCGACGTTTTATTATTTTCAACCATTCTCAAAATCAACAGTCATACTTTTTTACATACAAATAAATATCTTAGATAACACAATTTCAATACCGAAATATAATTAAATCGAGATAGGTCTTGATCTAACAGAAATTGGCACCTACTCGCGGATTTTTCGTCTTATGCAGCAAGAAACAATAATATTTTCTTAGTTCTTTGAGAAAATACTTTTTAACGGCGTACTTCCGGACCATTCCTTTAAAATCGCAACAACAAAAAAGAAATGACCGAAAAACTACAATGAATCTTGCCATAAATTTAAGAATACAAAAAAAAAAAAAAAAAAACAATGCAATTTAAAATTAAGGGCCAAGAGCGCTTATTTAAAAAAAAATTGTATTCCCCCAAATAAGACGGCCGTCTGCCGCCCCTTTCATTAAGACCATGGAGGGGAAAAACGCCTCTCTCTCTCTCTCTCTCTCTCGCACGAAACCAAATTGCTGGATGTTATAATGCATATATATGAGGCTCTACTAACACAACACTCTACACAACACGCGCCTGCAGCATCTTCCGAGGCACGACTCGCCCTCGGTCCTCCCAACGGCACACCAGACGGCCTCATCGATTGGCGCCCCAAGAGCAAGACCCTCATGCTCGCCCCCCCCTCTCTCTCTCTCTCTCTCTGCCTACATTCGCCTCCCTCGCCAATATTCTGCAACGCGTGCACGCGCGCCCGGTATCTACCTATATATACATTCCCTTTTTTTGCTTTATATATACAGATATATACATATATATATATATATATATATATATATATATATATATATATATATGCGTACGATGCGTCACCCTATATATATATAGATAAGAGGGCGCTGTTGACCTCTCTCTCTCTCTCTCTCTCTCTCTCTCTCTCTCTCTCTCTCACTCTCGACACGTACACCAGCACGCATCGCGAGGACGGATGCGCGCGCGTGCGCGCGAGAGGGGCCGTCGTCGCCCCCCCCCCCGACTCGTCCACGCCATCCCCCGCGCGCGATAAACTTTTGTATAATACGGGAAGAATCGCTTGTGTGCGTTTATACGCGTGTATACGATGCCGTCGGCTTGTGTTAGTGCCTCGAAATCGGTGTAGCTGTATATCTGCAGAACCAGTGAGCGGGCGAGAGAGAGAGAGAGAGAGAGAGAGAGAGAGAGAGAGAGACAGAGAGAGCGGGGGGGGGGGGTTCGAGAGAAACCTTGCAGATTCGCACATTTATCGGCTTTCGCGGTCACGGTCTCTCTGGGAGGAGACCGCATATATATGTGTGCACGAAAGAGTGTGCGTGCAAAAACTGCTTCGGTATCCGCGCCTGAGATAGCGAGCAGAGTAGCGGACATTGTTGCTAAGTGTCTCAGAAAGGGAAAAAGAGAGAGGGAAATCTGTATAAAGATTTATTTTATATCAACTTTTTTTATAATTATATGTATATAAATTTATATGGGCACATAGATATATATACATTCCTTTTCATTTTCTACGTTACAATCAATAAATTCCGACCTTCCTTTTCTCATTTTTCTTCTTTTAATAAAGTGCCATCGTAACTTTTAAATATACTAATAAAAACAAGATTTCAAATCTCCTTCTAATGAGAATGAAAAAAAATCCATACAAATGTCCATTACTGTTGCTTTTAACAATTTAATAAAATATGTATGCATAAAAAAAAATTTTCTTCCAGCATTCAATGATAATGTCTATTTTCTATAATGAATTACCCGCGTGTGTGTGTATGTGCGTGCACATATATATATATATATATATATATATATATATATATATATATATATATGTGTGTGTGTGTGTAACGCGAATAAGTGAAGATACTTCATACATGCGACCATACGACGATATAATGACAATGCGCGGTTGACGTGCGAGATTTGAAAATGCCCTCGTCCCCGCCTCCGGCGCAATTGTTGCCATTATCGATTCGTTTTAACGCTCTCGGTTATTGCAGTCACGAATAGCGCGGAGTGCGTTCACCTGCTGCGGCGAATCATCTTTTTTTTTTTTTTTTTTTTTTTTTTTTTTTTTTTTTTTTTTGTTTTATTCATGCAGTCAAGGCGCAGATAGTCAAATGTATACGAAATCATGGACGATAAATAAATATGAAAATATTTTTCACGGCAAATTTTCGACGGACATCGGTCCCGGGCCGAGCTGGGAAAGATTTTAAACAGAAAGGAGCATCGGGTTGACTTTGTTCTCTACACGATTCTCTTTTACAAAAAGCATCCATCACAATAAATTGCACATTATGCGATTCGACACGAAAAGGATCCTTTTATCTTTTTCATGTTTGTCGAGCTACAGCACGAATATTTATATATAATTAAGTGTGCGTATGTGTGTGTGTGTGTGTGTGCGCGCACGCGCGATCAACCGATGAAAAATGAACATTTATAAAGATAGCCCAAAACACGTAACTTAATTAAGCACTTAAGAAATCAGCAGCTTCGCGCGCCCGCAATAATTCGACGCAGTTCCATCAATCTTCTCGAAATAACGCGACCGATTTATCATTCCCAATCGAGTTTACTGTCGTCTTTCATTGATAACTAATAATGCATTCGTAGTTAAGAATTGGCCAGAGAAACACCGATGCGCAAGTCGTTCGGCAATTCATTAGGATAATGTTCGAGAATATTATTTCGGTCGATCTCGATTCAGATGGACAAGGATTGTTTTTATTTAATACCACGTCTCAGTTCTGTAGAACGTTTTGAAAAATTTTGTAGCGAATCGTTCAATTAATTCTGCTTCGGTTTCTAACTGTTCAAATAAATGAGCGAACTGCGATGTATATGATTTAAAGCCTTTGAATATATACTTATTTCAAAACGCATATATTTTTCCATTTAAATTATGCACATATTATAAGTTGTCTTTATATTGCATACGAAAGTATTTTTTCCAATTAATTACTTTGTATCGTTCGCCAAGGTTTTTTTGCATTCGTATAGAGGAGGTTAAAAGTTAAAATATGGCTCAGATATGCACATTTTTAAAAATCTCATTATAATTTAAGAAATTACTCAATTATTTTGGCAAAGGGCCTAACGAATAAAAAATAAGAAAATGAACCTCGAACCAGGAAACGCAGTATTTTAATTGCACGCAACATCTTTATTCGACAACGTCCGATTTCCGTAAAATAACATAAAACTTGAAAAGAGGAGTATTATCGTATCGCGAATCTTCGTATTATTTATCCACGGATATTTCCTTCGTTAATTAAGAAGAAAGCATTTAAAAAAAAAAAAAAAAAAAAAAAGAGCGCAATTAAAAATGAAAAATTGGCCAAAATTCGAGCCGCAAAATGACATCAAGACGTGTACATATCCAAAGAACAAGTATAAATATCCCATAATTTTTCATTCATAAAAATAAAACACAGACAATCGTTATTTTTTCGTTTTTTTTTTTATTTTTTTATTTTATTTACCAAGGCCATAATGGAACGTCCACAAAATCCGGGCGCTTGGTACTCGTTGCACGCGCGCGCATCGCACCCGCACGGACTTGGGTCGGCGCACGCGTGCGAAATAATGTCCGACTGTATATATATATATATATAGTATACCGCGGGCATGAAGTTGCTCGACGAAGGACGGCAGGGCGAATAAAAAGAAAGAAGGAAACGAGTTTCCTGCTGGCCGCAAAAATTTCGTCTGTGTAATTTTTGAGCTTGCCTCAAAATGTTCGTTTCTTTTTCTTTCTTTTTTCTTTTTTTTTTTTTGAAAATTATTGAGATTAATGAGAGGCTTATAAACGGAAAATGCCCATTGCGCGTATAAAAAATAAAACTGTAATATGGTTTCGCGAAAACAAAAAAAAAAAAAGAATAATAATAACAATCGCTGACGGCGTTCGAAAGAAGAGAGAGAAATATTTGTAATGATCAATACGCCTGCTGTTGCTGTCGTGCAGCCACAATGTAGCAACAAACATTACAAAGTGACACCCACGAGAACATTATAGTACATATAGTCAACTATAAATATCGCCCCCCCCCTGTCTTATTGCTCATTTTCTGTTTCTATGCGCGCGTGCAAGAATTTAACGCGGGCACATAATCGTTTATCGTTTAATATCAATCGTCAAAGTATAGGTATAAACTCCCATATTGCGCATCGATACAATGGATAAAAAAAAGAAAAAAAAAACAAAAAAAGGCGACGTCCTGAAAGATTTCGCTTTTACATCGATTAAGTACAAAATTATGGAATATGTACAACAAATTAACGGTTTGTAGAATTCAACTTTTTTTATTAAAAACACAAAAACTATTCGTTCTCAGAATTATGTTACATCCGTGACGCTACTGATAACTTCTATCGTCGCGAAATCCGAATAAAAAAAAGATCCCCGCAAAATATCTGAAAGTCAAAGCGTATATAAGATACCTATATACGTACAATAGTATCTGAAGACGAAGAAGAAGAAGAAGAAGAAGTAGTAGAAAAAAAAGAAGATTTCGAATTCAACGACGATGCTCGTGAAAATGAGAAATAATGGGAACAAATCGAGGATCGAATCGGGACAGGCGGCTCTCCGTCTTTTTTTTCTTTTTTTTTTTTGACAAATAATCCGATCATCACTGTCCAAGGAAGACAAAAGTAAATCGAGAAAAGAAAACCGCGTCATGAAGAGGCACGGGACCTTTTGAATTTTTCATTGCGCGTGTATAAGGGTCAAGCTATTAAGCGCGATGAAACAAAAACACTGAGAGAGAAGGAGAGAGCGAGACAGAGAGACGGAAGAGGTGAGCGGAGATAAAGTGGCATTAGAGGATAAAGGGCCATAGAGCTGTGTCGTCCTCGAGGAAAGCCGCGGAAAGAACAAAAGTCTAATGGATAGCCTCCTCCACCTCGGCTCACGCCCCTATGCAAGCACCATGCGTTCGAGTGCACGCGCGACACGCGCGCTGCGAGCGGTGCGGCAAAGCGCGGTAAAATGGGGGCGGTGTGTGTGTGTGTGTGTGTGCGCGCGCGCGTGTGTGAAAAATAGCGCCTCTTACGACCCGTTTTTCCCGGCCCGATTGTCGCGGAATCACAATGCAACACGGGATCTCTGCGGGCGAGTTCAATTGCCCGGGAAAATTAAGTACCTCAACGGGTTTTTCTTACGCGCGTGACGACGTTTACGTTGTGGGAACGATATGGGGGAGGGGAGGTGGGGCACTCCAAAGTGTCAGGTGGAGAGAGACAGAGACATTAATATACATTTCGTCGCATTTTATTACACGTGCGACGAAAAGTACCGTCTCTCTATTTCATATCTGACAATGCAGCATAATAATTTTTTTTTTCACGCACTCTCGATGAGCTCGTTTCTTTGTTCCTATATCTGTTCTTCCTCCTCCGTGTATTACAAACAATGCATAAGTAATGCGTACATTATACGGTGAAAAAAAAAGAAAAAAAAAAAAAAGAAAACGATTTGCTTACGACGTCAATTTTAAATTTGCCACTCGCTATGATTCCAAGCTGCTTTTCTAACTGTCACCTTGCGTATTGTTCTATAATGTATAGTTATAACGTTCGGTACACCTAATTTTAACAAAAGAAACAATGACCGCACGCCTGTATATACGATTATTTTCCACTCGTGTGTTGCACTCAGCAGCCACTGAGTGAATTCAAATTTATTTGCAGGACGTAAAAATCAGTGCGATGGCAATATTCATTTCAATGTTTACTTTGTAATTTTCTATCAAACTGTCTTTTTAGTTTAGGTTTTCTTTTGTTTGTCTCTAATTTTTTCTAATGTTTTTTTTTTTTCTTTAATATTTAAACTAATCCTACATATGGAAAATGTGAAGTAAATAATCTTTTCCTAAGTAAGTAAAATGGTGACAAAAATGAATGTTCCGGAAAAATCACAATATTCTTAAAGAATTTGAACAAAAATTATAAAGAAAAAAACCTCAATTTAATTGCCATACACCAAATTATCAATCTATAAAATTATTTTGAAGGTTAATTGAATTTCACTTTTCAGAATACAAATTGCGAAAGAGCCAAAAAAAGGGAACAAATAGATATTTTTCAACAAATTTTTTTTTTTAAACCACATTAATTTCCACCAGATTCTTCATAGGCATCGAAAACATTTTATTTACGACCTGCAGAGCAACGCGATTGGAACAGCATATATAATATGGGTATAATATAGGTTTCCGACCCGATCGCTGGCCTCTGAGAAAAAGGCTGACAGAATACATCCGGTGCAACTACACACATTCTATACTTGTATAAAATCTCATATACACCTTATACGCCTGCATCAAGCTCGACGAGCGCGCCTTCTCTCTCTCTCTCTCTCTCTCTCTCTCTCTCGCTCCCTCTCGCACCGTATCTCCCTTATGCACACTTCCGAGGTACCGCGGCGATAGGTGCAGCAGCTCGCCTGCAACCGCATCAATTTGCGGTTGTCAAAACCGCGCCCCGGCTCAACAAGACTATATTATATCTACGTATATACAGGTATAATGCAGCTGTACGCCCACTCAAAGAAGGCGCTATATATCACGCTGATATATATATATATACACGCATATATAAACCCATACATATATAGTTTCTTTCAGCGTTTGCAACGAGCCTCGCGCTCCTCGCTCTGATTACTTCTCTCCGGCAAGACCGATGCAGGCGGATGCAAAGACTCGCGCGCCCGTGCCGATGATTGTGAAAGAGAGAGCGAGAGAGAGAGAGAGAGAGAGAGAGAGAGAGAGAGAGAGAGAGAGAGAGAGAGAGAGAGAGAGAGAGAGCTTATAAGCATAATAATATGTAAATATAATATAATGGAAATTTTAGGTTTGATGAATATAAAGAGGTGCGGTCGAGGCGGCGCGGCGCCGGCGGATGCTGAGAGCATTATCGATGATTCGCGCAGAGTTGCAAATGCAAGGAAATTTTCTTCGCGCCCTCTGGTCGTTAGCTGCGAAAATCTGTCTTTTAGCGTATTTACGTTTATATAAATAGATTTGATTGCACTGTAGGGGTGATAATAGGGCTTATCGCTCTACGCGATCGCACGAAACTATTCTCAAAATTACTCATCTTTTTTTTTTTTTTTTTTTAACGTGTATTGTATATGCGCACTCTAATGCGTCGCACTTTTTACGCTCTAGTGGACTCTCGTTTTTCATTCGCATTCCACGCACAGGATATACGTACAGGATCGCTGACTGTGAAAAAATCCATTTCTTTTCACGTATATAGGGACACGAACAATTTTATATCAATTATCGCTTAATAAATCCGATTCGTATTGTACACATACCCAGTATGTGCGCGCGTCTGCGCCTGATCTATATATATATATCCGAGAGCATCTAAGAATATATCGGAGTTGACAATCGGTGCGCGGGAGGTGTAGATTCTTCGATTATCGATCAGACCGTTTAGTAGCGTTCGACGACCGCTCGAAAATGTTATTGTTCCTCAAACGCGTCTGCATGCACAGTCCCCGTCTGTCTACGCATACCGCGTATTTATCAAATAGTGAAAATATCGAGCCACGCCGCGGCATCGAGACTTCGAATATATATTTATACACTGTGTATCGCCAGCGTGTTTCCTTGATTAATTTACAAAATACAAAAGCGATACTTTGTACGGCAGCGATGAATCACGCACTGGTTACGCGCGCTTATCGTAGCGCTTCCTCCAATTTCCGATAAGATATAGATTTGTAATAAAAAAAAAAAGAAAAAAATCAGAAAATCGTAGCTGCGCGCATCGACGTCGCTTATGCACGCGCGCGCGAGAGCCGGAAAAGCGGCCCCTTTCCAAAACAAAAGTTTCGAAAATGTCCGAAGGGCTATTTTTACTTCATTGCTTTCTATAGATATTGGCCGACTGTAATTCACGCCCTTTGCGAGGGGTGGGAGTCCTCGATTAGTTTATACGCAGAAATAAAGGAAATAAATTGTTTTCCTTTTCTTTCTTTCTTTGTTTTTTTTACAAAGATGCTTTTATGCACAGATCGGCAAAACGGAAAAACCCCCCGGGAGTGACGAATTCGCCAGCCCGGGCGTCGCGAATCACTCGGATTCGCGGTTAATACGCGTCTCTAATAATTTGTACGCGATCTTGAAAAAGCTTCGCGCTTGCAAAGCCTCCGAAGCTCAATGTAGAATAATAAATAAAAATACATATGTATAAAGAAATAAAGGTTTCGAGGCGAGCCCGACTACGTTGGCATAGTTTCCAGCTATCCGTCGCTGCGGATAAAAATTGTGCCGTAATTGTGCAAGTTCGACTGCTTTCCTGAAAATATACACAACAAGTAATGATAACGCGTAGGCGCAAGCACGCCAATCTATACAATTACGCTAGGAAACAGGCGTCGCAAATTTATTTGTCAACGAACGACCGGCTCGCTTGCATTTGGAAGGAAAGGCGAGAGAAAATTAGTGGTATTTGTTGTTGTTGTTGTTGTTTTTTTTTTTTTTTTTTTGTTTCAAACCACGATGTGAGAAGAAGTTGACAATAAAAATTAAAGAAAGGCGACACGTGCGTGTAACTTAATTCAATATTTATGTATAAATGATTCATTGAAATGCTTTTCCTTCAACGAAACGTGCCTATGATTAATATTAGCGTCGCTCTGCGCTCAACGACGACTCGACAGCGTCATTTTTACATTCTTACAGGTACATTCGGTAGTTTTTTTTTTTTTTTTTTTTTTTTAATAGCACCCGGATTATATTTAAATGAATTTCGTATTTGTAAGTCAGATCGCTTTTCTATCGCAATTTATACAGATGGATAAAAAGCAAATGAGGAAAAAAATCTTATTCTGTCCATATAAGAAAATTGCAGTTTAATCCCGCGTGTACCCCGGTCCGTTTCCATTCCGCTGGCTCGCATAATTTTCAAGAAACGCTGTTCTTTACGCGCTTTCCCGGTAAGAAAATTTCCTTGGGTGTGTTTTGTTTCTCTTCATTTTCATCTCCTTCCAAGAACGCGACGAGCGCTCGGGATTAAATCGAGAACAAGTGAAATTTCCCTCCGAAGAATTCGCCTCACGGGGCTACGCGATGGAAATCCTTCTCGTCGGCGGCTATTTTTGCACTCGGCGCGCTTTGTCTTTGTAGGTGAAATGCAAAAAAAAAAAGATAAAAAAAAAACTAAACAAAATTGCTCCGTAAACGCGCGTTTTCCTCTTTTTTAAGGTCGACACTCGAATACTGCCTAATTGCGTATAGTTATGAGTCATTGCGACCAATTACTTATCGGTGCTACTCCCAACGACATTTTAAACGTCGCTGTTTTTAATAAAAAAAATCTTATCGTCCTTTTTACACGCATGCTCGTTATACTCCGTAAAAGATGGTTCAAAAACTTCAAACCCCCCCCGGCCCCGCGCACGCGCGTCGTCAGGCCGGCGCCGTGCATTAACCGCCACACTCACGCGCCAGGCAAAATCTTCTTCGTCGTCCGCGCGACTTCCTTTACAATAAACGAATGGGATTATTTCAAAACGACGACCGGCTGGGCACAATAGACAAAGCCCGA
Organism: Sycobia sp. Sy_11; assembly: GCA_018907035.1. Classification (NCBI taxonomy): domain Eukaryota; kingdom Metazoa; phylum Arthropoda; class Insecta; order Hymenoptera; family Epichrysomallidae; genus Sycobia; species Sycobia sp. Sy_11. The sequence continues at coordinate 1,430,252 of JACCIC010000066.1, read as the reverse complement.
TGAAAGTATGATTAAACACACACACGCGCGCGCGGCGCGCGCGCACTCTCGCCTAAAAGTACGTGCGCGCCGGTCATTATTACACAGGTTCTCCTGCACAGGCCTCATTGTCATTCGAGCGAGGTATGTTATAACCGGAGGCGTTGTCGCATCGATTGGTGCACGCGCCCAGAGAGCGCGCGCCCCGCGCCGCGTTCAAGTATGCGCTTACTTCCGCTGGCTCTTTCCCTCTCGTCGCCTACCTGTCGCTCCTTTTCCCCATATCTCGGCGTAATAGTTAACGTAAAAGATGGTGGGGGGAGGGGGGGAGGGTGAAAAATTTTTATTTCGACCGACGGGGTGCGCGGAGGGAGGATGCAGAGTCGCGCCACCTGTGACACAGGCCGCGCACGCGCCCTCCCAAAGGTGAACCACCCCGAGAGGCCCGGCAACAACACCTGCCGTCTTCTTCGTTTTCTTTTCTTTCTTTTCTTTTTTTTTTTTTTTTGTACGTTCCGGTGCCCGCGCGCAAGGGACGCGCCAGTTCTGTACCGTACATACATTATATGTAATACGTGGCTGCCGATCGGTTGACAAGGACTTGCATAGATGTACCGTATGTACGCTCGATATAGAGATGGATTTTTCTTTGTGGAACACTGACTTATAGAAGGTTCTTTTAAATCTATGGACAGTTATAATTTCGATACAGGGACGATAATAACGAGAATTTCAAAAAAAAAAAGTGCTTCGACTTCCACAGGTAGGTCGAAGATCCATTATTGCGGGCGGCGCTGAAAATTGTTTCGAACCGCAACGATATTATGATAGGTGTCGAAGAGACGCGACAACGGTTGTACATACAATGTAGGGGAGGGGGAATCCAATCGACGCGTTACATTTACCTACGACCACCCCCTCCTCCCCGCCCCTCAGCAATACACTCGCGGCGCCAGATGTTTTTGCTATCCCTCTCCCCCGCACGGAATTCGGCCGATTATTATATTGCTCGAGCTCGCGCGATTGGCGAGAATTCAATCGCGATATTTTAAGGATATTTTATTGGCCTCCTCCGATCGTGATTCTATTTCGGAAGCCGGTGTAACGACACCCCCCCCCCCAAGCGCCTCTAAATTTGCGGTCGTGTCCCTTTCCGCCGGTTTAAAACCGCAAAGCCTCTCTTATCTCTCTCTCTCTCTCTCACTCACTTTCTCTGTTATGTGTGTGTGTGTGTGTACGCGCGAGCGCGCGTGTGTGTAGGTAGGTACAGGGATCGTCGGCAAAGCCTTTAAATCGCCAATTGAAGTGGCTAGATGCAACGCGCGCGCCTGGCCAATAATCCTCTCCTCGCCATTCCACATAAATCACAATTAGTCGAATTACGGAAAACCCCCGGATTGGGGGTTTAAATTTTTTCTTTCTTTTTTTTCTTCTCTTTTACAATGGCGTACAATTGGCGTTATTACGAGAACCCGGTTTTGGCGGAGAAACGGCCGAATTAGTTTCGAGCCGTTATAACTCGGGGAGAAAGTTCACATTGTCAACCGACATAAGCGGAAAATCCTGCAACTTCGACGAGGATCATCAGCATCGCGCGCGCGCGCGCGCGAATCGCATCATTGGATTCGATGAACGAGCGCGATAAAACGTTAAAAAAATGCATTTTCGCGCGATTACGTTTAAATCCTCGTGCGCGCAGAGCGCGGCGAGCGTTAACGGTTCTATATACTGAATTATCAAGCGTCGAGATAACGGTCGACGACAGTAATAATTTTTTTTCTGAAGCGATATGTTAGCTTTTAAATAAATAACAAACGACAAGAACGCGCAAACGCTCAAAAACTAGATAATCTGTAAAAATAAATGACTGTTCACTTTTATCAAAATGAGAATAAGCGAAATTCAAATAAAAAAAAAATAAATAAAAAAATAAAAAATAAATAAAAAAAATATATAATGAGAATCGCTTGTTCATAACACGAGAGCGAATGACGGCGAATGACTCATTATCTCGCAAACGCGATTACGAATCCGACTCCGATATGCAGCCAATTTCTCATTGTCGGATCGCGAGGCGGCGACATCTCCAACGAATTCCCAAAGAGTTTCGTTCATCCGGGCCGAACGTCGTACCTAAAGGGCGTCCCCGCTCGCCAGGATTCTCGCGGCCGCGCAAAATGGCAGATCCTATCATCTCTGTTAACGTCGGCCGCGAGTCCTTGCGATTTCTCCGGCCGCCCTCCTGCCCCCCCCCCTTCCCCCCGCCCGACCGACCGACAGTCGCGCCCGCGCCGCTGTGCTGCATTTGTGCCACGATCACGCTGCGCACAGCGTCCCGACGAATATTGTAAAACAAAGAAGTAGTAAAAGATAAAATAAAAAAAAAAAAAACAAAAACAAAACAAAGTAGCCGAATCACAAAGGATGATGGCGCAATGCGTCGTCCCAGGGCACAGACTCCGAATGAGAGAGTATATTATAACGCACACACGGACACAAACACACACACACACAGTCACTCATATGTGTATACGGGAAAAAAGGGAAAGGAAAGCCGTGGGTGTGATGTACCGGGATAATACGTGCTCCATTATATACTCGGCATCCTCCGCGATCTCCCAGGCGATACATATACTCGCCGCTCGAGAATTTTTTCTTTATTTGTTATTTTTTCGTTTTTTTTTTTTTTGTTTTTTTTTTTTTTTTAACAAAATCAGACTTACTTGACCGCGCAGACCGAGCCGAGCGTCTCTAGGGGCGGGGGAAGGGCGCGGGGGCGGGGTCGTGGAAGCCGGGGATGGTGTGGCGGCGGCGACGGCGGCTGCAATTGCACGCGTGTCACAACGAGGACGAGTAATGAAGGCGACTTACCGTGATCGACGACAACTGGAGGACGGACGCACCGCGCGACGACGACTGCACTTCACGGGGCGAGAGTACGGAGTATGCACGGGCCCGCTTGGTATACGAGTGTATATACTGGCACAACTGTCAAGGGGGAGGGGTACGACGGGCGGACGGAAAGCGGCGGGCGTCGGGGAAGCGATCCTCAAGGACAGAGAGAAGAGCATCGACTGGCGCGCCGCGGCCGGCGGCCCGGGCGGCGGGGCCCCCTGGCACCCCGACGGCCCCCGCGGAACGCGGCGGCGGCGACGGCGGCGGCCAGCGGTTCTTTCCCTCTCCTCTTTCATCGCTCGCTCGCTCGCTCTCTCTCTCTCTCTCTGCGCGCACGCATCCACGTATATAATCGAACGGAGCGGGAGAGAGAGAGAGAGAGAGAGAGAGAGCGTCGGCTGTTACGTCGTTACGTGACGAGTCCTTTATAATTTATACGCGCTTCCCCTCGTATATACACGGCGCAACGTCGTGTCGCCTGTGCATCGCGCATTTATTTGCATGCGCGCCAGATGCGGTAGAAGTACAGGAGAATTACAGGATCGGATCAGGGTGTATAGTGTAGTTTATAGAGCGTACAGAAATGAAGCCATTATATATAGCAGACGTTAGTCGGTGAAGCCGGTGAGCGCGGGAGAATTTGGGAATTAAAAAACTTTTTTTAACAGATGCACTTCGCTCTTTTTTGATCGGTCGAATTTGCGATCAGTCACCTCGCCCGATTTTCCAAGCATCGCAGTGGCTTTTGGCGCAAATCCATTGTAATGGAATGAAAAAATTATCATTTTTCAGAATTTCCTTCGGAAGGAAACGAAATTTTTCAAACAATATTTTAAACACAAGTTGCGAATCTTACAAAAATACATTTCCGTTGATGCAAGGGATATCGTTGAAAATATTTCGATATTTTGCATCGGGATACGTTGAATCATAGGCGGCGGTCTGCGTGTGCGTGTACGTACGACTGTAAACACAATAAGGAACAGTCGGTAGATTCCTGTCGTATCAACTCTTGCTACATAAAAATTTTAGAACCTAAAATTTATTTAATACTTAGTTTTATTTTAAACATTTTCTAAATACTAAAAACATCACGAAATATCAAATATTATGACATTTTCATGGGTTAGTTATTAAAAAAATAAAAATAATTGTTCTGTAAATTAAGCACATTACTACGTTAACGAAAAGAGTTACAATTTCATTTGTAACAAATAAAAAAATCACAGAACCGTATTTATTAGTGCAGTAGTGTTCGCAGCTCGCGTAATCTAGTATCTTTCATAAAAGTCCTTAAAAAAGTTAAGGTAAATAATGGCAGGTACTGCTAGCATATTATATGTATCGCATACTCTAAACAATTATTAATACCCTTGTTTATATAATATGATTTCATCTATTTTTTTAATACCCATCTAAAATTAAAATTATAAAAATAAACCAAATCAAAAAATAATTATTTTTAAACGTATATCTATAATAAATATTGAAGTATAGATGAAATCATTATTATTATTATACATGTATACGTGATATTATTATTTAATTTTAAATTATAATTTAATTAATACTTGTACGTACATGAATAAAAAATAACGTAACAGTATAGAAAATTATAAAAATATTATAATGTAGTGTTTAAAAAATTGATTGTCATGGGTTTTTGGCACACAAAGATTAAATCTTGCAATTAAAAGGAAAACAAGCATTAATTTAAAAATTGGCTTTATTTTCAAAAACTATAATTTCTATTATAAACTCAATAAAACCTGTCAAGTTTTCTTGAAATATTTAATAAATTACAACATGTATATCTAAAATAAGTAAAGCATAATGTGATTAATAAAAGTATTTGCTACCAATTTAGCTAACTCTTTAAATTGCATTACTGCAATATTGCAAAAATCATTTCCATCGTTATTAGAAGCATGCGACGAAATCGTGTACTTTTTCAATAAATATGCTTGAATTTCTAAGAAAAAATTCGATAGTCTAAAATTCGATTTTGGAATTGTGTAGTTTTCTTTTATTTATGACAGTAACTTATTACTAGTTTTAATACACATCACATATTAATATTTCTTAAAGTATTTCAGTAGGAATATATACAAAAAGCCAGGAAAATCCTTATATGGAGAGGGTTACCTCAAAAAAAATGGGAATCTTGTTTTCTCTTTTCATAAGAATAAATTTAATTATAAATTCTCTCAATCATAGCATACTAACATCTACAATTATTATTTCATTTTATTCAGTTCTCATGTACACCAGAAGAATCTCCGTTTAAAAAATGTATTTCAAAATAATATTTTAGTGAATTACGAATAAGATCGTAAATACCGCATGTATCGGAAAAGTAAAATGTGATTAGCTGAGGTAGAATAGTAAAATGAAATAAAAGATTTATGAGCTATTCTACTTCAGTTTATCTATCCATTTACTCCATTTTGAAGTGACTTGTCAATTACATATCAGAATACATAGATAAATAAAATCTAATGTAGTCTGGCAACGCACAAGAGTCAATAAATCACTGTACATATTCTGTTCTTCTTTTTTAGTCCTAAACTCTAGAAGAAATTTATCGCTTGTAAAGTAATCTTTTCTGCGCGCCTTCAAAAAAGTATATGACTCTTTGAAAACTAGACAGGAGGATGTGAAAATATCAATTAATGATAAATAATTATCAATCTGAAAAATGGAACGTCGCGTATTTAGTTATACACTAAAATCGACGATTAATGAAATATGAACAGGTTTTTGAATTTACTTTTTAATGTAAAAAATCGGTAAAGAAGCAGTTTTCTTTTCCAAGTCAAGGGCTTGTAGATTTTTTGATGATTCAATCATCTTTCTTCTCTGGTGATTTATCGCCATTCATAGGAGATGGAGAACGGCTGCGACTCTTACTGTGTTTACTGTCTGGGGATCTGGATCTATCTCCCCTCGAACGTTCACGGCTCTCACGCGATCTTTCCCTACGATAATTATAAATATTTATTAAAATTGTTATTAAAATAAGAGTTTAAAGATATAAAACTTAGTTTAAGCTACATTGGAAACTCAACCACATAAAATCTTAAAATATTAACGTATGTTTTAAAAAAATCAAACATTAATAAAGCGAACTCATACCATCGAATTTTAACATTATAAAAATGTATGACTTCTCAATAGTAATATAAAAATTTGAAATTAGATTTAAAAGAAAAATCAGGATTATTTTTTCGGCTATACTTACTTTGAAGGAGATTTAGCTTTGGATTTTGATTGAGATCGAGATTTAGATCTATCATTCTTCGATCTCGAGCGAGACCTAGATTTGCTCTTTGACTTTGATTTGGATTTTGAACGATCTCTTGATCTGGAAATTTATTTATAATATTAAAAATATATCAAATAAAATAGAAATGTGACTATTCTATATAAAATGAAATAATATATAATAGCAATAATTTACAGCTTGCAAATAAATAATGCTACATTATATTCACAAATAAAAATTTAATAATAAAAAAGATCTAGAGCTTATAGAAAAGAAATATTGAGTTTAAGATACTACTGCCATAGTAAATTTAGAGTCATATTAGAGTATCATACAAACTTAAGAAATAAAAATAATTTTTAAAAACTAGCAAAACTTTTAGCAAAGCAAAATAATGAAAAAAAAATGCAAAGTAACATGGGATCAGCTACTCACTTGGACTTGGAACGTGAGCGGCTGCGCTCAGGAGACTTGGATTTGGACTTTGATTTGGATTTTGAGTGTGCCCTTGACTTGGAGCGGCTGCTGCGACGACTACGGCTACGAGAGCTGCGGCGGCTCCTGGTACACACAGAAATTTTTTCTTTATTTCAAGTTTTTTTTTTCACGTAACCGACGAATCTTTTTCCCACAAACCGTTATAGATATTTTTAAGTACAAACGCAATTAAATATTACTTTTCTCTCATTTTTCCACAATCCAATAAACAATAAAAATAAAAAATAAAAAAAAATTGAAATCAATTATAAATTCTAAGTTACATTTTAATCAATGCTCAAGATAATCGATAAAGTTTGAATTTGTCTTATTAATAATTTATTTATAAACCTAGCATTTCTTTTAAAAAATTATTCATCGCGACTACTGCAACCGCTCGATAAAAGTAAAAGTTTAATCAAATTAAGAAATTGTAAGCTGGTTAAATTTTAAAGCAAAGGGTATTGGGTGTTGGATGAGGAATGATATTGAAAAAGCATAATGAGATATATAATTAAATGCAAAACAAATTATCATTCACGCGAAGCGTTTCTTTATATCTAGAGATGCATAATGAAAAAAGTTAAGATAATGTATTTGATAACTGATTCTATAATTGGTACAAAATTTTTTTTAATGAAATATGTAAATATGTACGTAATTATAAGTTATTAATATTGTATCAAATATAAATATCTCAATGAGCAATTTGGTTTAATAAATAATTAATGGATACAGATAACCATAGCTCCAAAATACTAAATTCATAAAATATCATTCAGTCAAGCAACAATGAGAATTGAAAAAACAAAAGATGATCTAAAATTTGCTACAATGCTTTCACACATTTATGTCAAATTTATTAAAAAATAAAATTAATGATTTATTATTATTTAGATTTTAAGTTGATATTTAACTTAAAGATATTTTTGTATATCAGAGGACAATGTAGCAAATATATCTGAAAGATAGAACTTGTAGAAATTTCGAAATAACCAGGACTTTTACCAAGCGATAACGGTAGTTCGTGCGAACAAAACAGACAAATTAAATAATTGAAACTGACAAAAAAGATATTTCAAAATGTAAATAATTAAAATGAAACACACGTACACACAAGCGGCGCCTGCCACGCATACAGATTAAAAGTCATTACCAGCATACTAAAAATATTCTATTAATTACACATAATTCTAGCTTTTTAATTATAAGTTTTTGACTAAATACTTTAATATTTCTTATTTCAATTTTTTTCATTCGATATATGAATTACTTAAAAATATATATTAATATTTCTTCTTTAAAAAATTATGAAATAATTTTTTTTGTTGCAAATATGAATAATCTCTGTTCAATAATTAATAGAATTTCCTATGTACACTTTAATAATAAAATCAAAAGAGCATAAGACATCTAGAATTGCGCTGTCGCCATTGCTTTAGTACCTGGAACGAGTGCGAGAGCGACGACGTGACCGCGATCTGGATCTCGAACGTGATCTCGAGCTTGATGATCGTGAACGACGTCCACGACGCTTGTCTTCAATTAGCCGAATTCTGCGACCATTGAGTTCTGTATCATCTAATTTTTCAATGGCAAGCTTCAGGTCAGAGTAAGTAGCAAACTCAACCACTCTGTAAAATTAAAAAAAAAAAAAACGATATTATTACTGACTGCTTGTTTGAAAAGTGAATCCATCACAATTACTATAGTTACTTATACTCTATTAAACAAGTAGGATTATTTCTTGTAGATACAATATTATATATTTGTTCAATAAAGCATTACTATACGTAGTTCTTTAGAAAAATTGTTCAAATTTTTCAATTGAAAATCTTTAACTTAAGTATGCATAGTTTTACAATTAAAACACAAAATATCAAACTATCTAACTAATAATAAACTGACATTTACGTTTAAATATTACTAAATATAGTTAGTATAAAAATAGTTTTCTCACCTGCCTCCAAAGAAATTAAATATTTTCAATTAAACTTTTAGAAAGAATTGAAAAAATTAATAAATATTATTTATTCAAGGCACAAACATACTAAATCAGAATTAAGCAAATCACCAACATACTAAAATTCCGAACATTTTATTATTATTTATGATTGATTTCTGCATTTTTTAAAAATATATTATTTAATTTATTTAAGATATGTAAAAGGGCTTGTTTTTATTTTGTTCAAAATACTATCAATAAAAAAGCTATTATTAAAATTAATTAAAAAATTTTAATTTTAATTTATTCTTACCCTTCATTTCTACGTTGTTTATGAGCATCAGCATAAGTGACTTCTCCAGCTTGTCTCATGTAATCCTTCAAGTCCTGAGTATTATAAAAAATTATTAATTAGTATTGTTCTACAATATTATTAAAAATGTAACGTTTACACTTGCACTGACTGCAAGAATAAATTAATTGACGATTTTGTCCTAGTTTTAACTTTAGCAAGCGCTCATTAATGATCGTGCATTAATAAGTAACGATATTCATAACTGTAAGAAACCTATAAGAAGGATTAACTGTAGTATCATAACTTCACTTGCTTAATCATCTTATTTAAGAGACATGTGCTCGAAGTTAGTATTAATTAATGTCACAACCTTTCTAGTTATGCAATTCCAATCCCTTAATAATTACAATCGGTATAGTCTATTGTCCACTATGCAGATTAAATGCCCTTTCAACTTAATTATCTGCCAAGTGGCTAACAAATATGATTATTACTTTTTAAACAAAATTGTAAAAAAATTATTTGCAAAATCACACAATTTTATTTATGTATGATATAGTTAAATATAGTTAAATTAATTACAATTATTATCATGTTAAATACAAACAAATATTTTTGTACCTTCAAAAATTGCAAAATTAAAATTGAAAGCAACAATTTAAATTACTAGTTTATTTGTTTATTGATAAAAGTGTTAGTAATTATGAAATAATTTTTTTACAATTAGTATTATTCTAATACTGATAAGATAAACCATCTAGAATTTGAATTATGTAATATAAAACAAAATATTAGGATGGCCATGCACAATTTTATATACATAATTCTTCTTTAACAATAATTTTTGTTTTTGAATTCGTCTTCTTCAACTGAGTACTCTTGATAAATTTTCTTCTTGAATTCTGTTTAATATGAACCTCCCTTTTATTTAGAGTCATAGTATATCATATGTAGAAGTTGTGGGAACCAGGTATATTTATATAAATGCACAATTTTGTCTTGACGGTAATGATATAAGAGATGTTTTCTCAGATCCATATCCCATGAGCAAGGGTTGAGAGGAAGCAACCTAAACCATCCTGTTTGTTTTCTTAACCTAATGTAAAATTACATTAACTTAAAAATAGTACTTATATTCTATGTCCTTCAAAAACGCTTCTGGATTTTATGTTTTCATTTAGAATTTCAGTTTTAAATTTTCAAAATTGTTCTGCATAAAGAAAAGTTGAAACATATAAAAATCTGAAAAAAGTGTATACGTAGAAATCAAATTATTCCACTGAAGTATTGAAAATTCCTAATTTCGAGCACAGATAGCTTTTTATTTAATTTTGCTTAAAAGTTGTTATAGTTGTATCTAAATATTATATATGCCTATATCTAACAGAATTAATTCAATGTAAGATCGTAGTTATGAGAGGCTATAATAATCTGTATAATTCTAAGCAAATTGATCAGAGCCAGTTAACATTACATCTAAATTTTAATCTGTGGAATTTAAGAGTTCCCAATTTTTTCACACATGAAAAACTAGAATTTAAAAATATTATATTTCACAATGATTTATCTGATGCAATAGATTGCATACCTAAACTATCATTTCTTTTAATTAATAATCTTGAAAATTTGTTCAACTTACTAAAATACAAATTTCGCACTCCTATAAGAGCATTACATGACAATGACACGCAAGTGAATTGCAAAAATTGAATAATCAATAAACTAATGTAACAATTAAGCTTCCGAGAACCTTTTAAAGAAGCCTATCAGTTAAGTATAGATTACTTTTCAAAAAGTACAAGTCTTATGCACATAGTGCATTTATATATATATTTCTATATGTATACAATAAGATATTGTAATAGATATACGTGAATAATATATCTAAAGAGTACACTCGGTTAAGGTGACGCATTTACCTTGGGCCCAGGCACCACCTTGCTTACGGACAGACTGAGAGGAGATAGAGGCCACAGAGACACACTGACTGACCCGTGAGACTGACTTGGCGCTTGTGCTCTCGCCCGCTCGCTCGCTCTCGGGTCGGTTTCGGAACTCTGTGTGCGCTTGTGGTTGCTTGCTTGCGTAGACGACAGTTTGACGCGAGATGATTTTCTTTGGTTCTCTCGATAGGCCCCCAAAAGCCAACATTATTGATCACACGCCCTCAAGGTCTCATTGCACACAACGGATGGGTGAGCCACCGGTTTCTCGGTTGTCTTGACAGACACTTATGGTATCGCACAACCCCTGAGATGAGTTAGGAGCTTGGCAGTAGTGTGGCAGTAACGTAGTTGTCGGGTTGCCGTCACAGTTATCAATAGTTTTTCTACTAGTCTTTTTATATGATATATTAATCTTTTGCTTTCGTTTTATTTTCTTTTGAATTATGTATTATGTTAGTTGTGTACGTCTACAATATTGTCAGTTCAAAATGAATTTCTTTGTTATGAATGTTAGCTTGGAGATTTAAAAAATAGTGTTAATTTTATCCGTTTACTTGAAATGTTCGTTTAAACGTTAATGCTTCTTTTTATTATTACCGAGTTATTGAATGAGCTTATATATTTTGTGAATGTTTTTTCAATTTGAAAGTTATCTACTTTTCTTTCAAACTTGAGTAAAGTATTTTGTTATATGTACAATTAAAGACAATGTAATTATGTATTTAAAAATATAATTTTTTTTTAAATTTGCTATTTTAGAGTTTTATATAGTTTCAAATTTCGTTTTATCTATAAATGAACATTAATTTACGTATGAACAATAATGTACTTTTTGTAGTTTTTCATTAAATTATTATTTCATTTAAACTATTATTTCATTAAATTATTATTACATTTATGTAGAGCACTGTTTTTTAAACAGTGTAAAAATAATAAAATACTTTTTAACAAGTTTAAAAAAGGATAGGAAAAGATTAGAATGCATTTAAACTTTATGTGCACATGTGGTGGCCAAGAATTATTTTAAATTTTGTAAAGCTAGAAATTTTGTTAAATTCCAAATTAATACTATAATTTAATTTAATGAAAAAGTTACTAAACTGTTTTAAAACATTATTCAGTATGGAGTTTAATGTTTAATTTTCTAATGATTGTTATCTGACCACCATTTCAATAATGAAAAATTGGAAGAAAATACAAAAATAATTCGAAGAAACAATGACTACAGTAAAACAAGTGAATAAAAACTAAATAAAATGTTTAAAAATGAAAAGGAAAATAAGGGCTGTGTTGTCAAGCAATGGACCAAAACGTAGGTGGAAAGTCTTGTTGCTAGTAGATTTGCTGAAAAAGGCCTCTCTCCCCCAGAGCGATACTGGTTTTCTTTCTCGGTCTCGGAGCAGCAGTCATTGCTTCTCGCCGTTGAGAGAGAGAGAGTCAGAGAGCGAGAGATGGCGGCAAAGAGACAGCAAAGAGGGAGTAGTGTCCGCCAGTACGTTCACAAATCGAGGGCGGGTGGGCACGAAAGAGAGAGAGACATTGGGCAGATGATCCCATGAGCATGCCTACATCCTCATTGTCTCGGGATTTCATTCTCTCTCTTTCTCTCTCTCTCTCTCTCTCTCTCTTTTGCTCTCTCACTCTATCGCAGTAGTAGGTTGGGGTTCGTTCATTCGCACACAAATGAACGGTGGTGGTAGAAGTTGGGCCAGATTGCGGAAGATAAGCCCGATTGATAGCGCTGTTGTGCCCCTCTCTCTGACTTCTCACTCGCCAATCACCTGAGAATGACACCGGTGACATCTCAAAGATCTGGGCCGCCTGTCTGCCCATCATCGTCTCTCTTTCTGAGTGTGCGTGTCTCTCATTCATCGTGTGAACTCTCTTATTCAGCCCTAATTGGTTCACCGCCCGTCCAAGGCGAAGAGGACACGGCTCTTCGGAAAGAACATCAATGGTTTTTTTTTATTTGTTTGTAGTCTGGTTGTTTTGATTATAATTTTTATTCTGTTTTCTTTTGTACTTCACTCTCATGAAAAATTTTCTTGTCGAAACGTAAAATCATATGCATACGTTTAATAGAAATGAAAAATAATGAGAAATAAATGATGGATTATTTCTTTTTCTTGCAATTAAAAAATTTAATTTACGAATTGTGAGAATACAAATGACTCCATGAAAAGAGCTGACAATAATGATAATGTAAATTGATCAAGTAAGACTTGGATTTTCAAGTTTTTTTAAATTAAACTTGGATCACTATACTTCGAGTGTACGGCGGTTTACACGACTTCACCTAGTGAGCTTGAATACGAGAATCCCATCCATTGTCTTCTAATAAATCCAGATGTTGAGTTCTTAAACCATTTTTTCATCTTCACGTAATTTTGGCGGCTGTTTCAAAACATTTTATCCTAATTTGATTTTTCAACAGTCCTGGTTCCCATTCTTCTTTAAGGATAGTACCAACCATCCCTTTTTTTATTGTAATAGTTTGTTCCTTAACAGACACTATCACTTCTCCTTCATAATTTCTAAGTTTCGAATGCCATAGACTTACTTGATCAAAAAGTACATTTCAAAATGTTTAAATAGGGAGATTGTAAAATTTATTTTTTTCATTTTGAAGAAAATCCGAAAATAAAATAAAAGGTGACAGAAATCATGATACTTTCAAAATCGATAATTATTGTTTAGATGAACAACTACGAATGAGGACTGTCAGTTTCTCAGGATGCAAATAATGTAACAGAAGAATTTCGAATCTATAAATAGATCTTTACTTAATATTTTATTTTAATACATCAAACAAAATCTTGTGCTCTATTACGTACATCCATTTTGAGACTACCTCAAATTTGAAAAGAAAAACCAATGATCGAACTTCACAAATCACGATATACGTTAACTTTTGCTACCTCTCAGAAAACTACGTGGATCATATAAGGTAATTACGAAAAACTTTGATATTGGAACTTACCTGCCAACTGACACGACTTGATAGATTCTCAACAGTAAGTCGGTATTCCGTTCTAGTTGGTGGTCCATATCTACAATAATAAAATAAAAACTATTATAATTAAAGATTTTTTTCTTTTTTTATGATGCAAATTTTTAATTTATTACATAAAAATTAAATCATAATTCTTGCATGAATATTTAAAATCTTCAATATAAATTTGAACGAATGGCAGTACTTAAAACATTATGATTTTATAATTTTGTGAAAGAATACTTTTTTGTGAGAATATATATATATATGTGTATATATATATATCTTAAATTAATTGTCAACATTATGTTATCGTAAATACCATTACAGATTGTGTACATCAGCAAACTAATACTCATAGAACATATAATTTTATAAATTTATAAGCTTACTTGAATTTTTAATACTATTTATTCTGTTCTAATAGTTACAATTCATAGTAGAAATATATTATTTATGGAATCCTTGCAAGAATTATTAATGTATTAAAAACAGACAAAAAAAAGAACAGGTTTGTCTTGGACCTGACTTTAAAATAGCATTCGAAAATAAATTATTTAATAACTAATAAAACATAACGTATGTATGTTATATGAAACTAAGTAAATCAAATAATTTAAAGAAAGCAATACCTAATTTATAAATAGAATACCTAATATTAAAAATTAGAAAAATTGTATAAAAAAAGCCATATGTACCTTGGCAATGATTGCTTGTAGCTAGATGTGGTCCTTGTGTTTCTGTTCACACTATCTCTGCAAAATGGATGCCATGTGAACAGAAATATTATTTAAATGAAAAAAATATATATAGAAATAAGTTTATGAAACGATTTAAATAATAAATATCTACATGAAAGAAAAGAAAGAATAAAAAAAGCATTAAATATGAAGAAAATTAAAAAAAAAAATAAAAAATAAAAATTTAAAATACAGCATTCATTGCACAGGCACAGAATCAATCACCTGTTGCAATCGTATCAAACTTTTTTCTACTCAAAATGCAGCAATAGCGTACCTGTCGTGCCGCATATCGTCTCGGCTGTAACAAACACAATACCATACAAACTATTAGTTCTTCGTTTAACATTAAATAATTTTGATGAAGAGGAAGAATTTTTATTCACAAATTTTAATTTCCTATTTTGCATTAAATCTCTTTTTCTTCTTTTTTACTTTTCATGGTTAATCTTTTGTTTTTATTTGCGCGTATACAGAGTAAGTGAAGTCAAATCCAAGACAACCAGTTAAAAAATTAATTTTTTTAAAAACTGTATTTCTAATCTATGTATAAAAATCAACCCCACTATGGATTTTAAACAAATCTTTTTAAGTAAACCTAATTTTTATCTCACTGTATTTTAAAATACCGAAAGATGTTCCTTTTATAAATATTAGTTACTCATATAAAGTTAAAGTAATTTAGAAAATTTATATCTATATATAGCAAAAAAAATACTACCACTGCTTATGTTTTAATATTAAAAAAATTGATAAACCTGATAAGTTAAAAAGAAAAAATAAAGAAAAACAGGAAAGAAATATATATGAAAGTAGAATACTAGTCTTATCAAATACTAGAATAATAAGAAAGTTCTATCCAAAAACATATGTAGGTATTTGTTATTACAATTTTTTGTTTTGTGATATAAAATTGTATCATTACTATTAGAACCTATAAGTATGGTAATTTTCACAATATAAAGTTTTTTATATTTACACCGAGAATTTAAGTAAGTGTATTGATTTTATGCTTTAATGCTAAAATTAAAATAAATTTTATTTAAAAAGCATTTGCATAATTTCACCGTAGTAAACAGAAATTACTATAGTAGTGACAAAATCGTATCAAACATTGAATTAAAAATAGCATATTTAGAATTTTAATGGTTTTTGAAATTAAATTGTTATTCCATTATAATATTATTATAATTTACATTATTTTATTGTGTCATATAGAACTATCCTATTTGTTTCTTTATTTTACTTAAGATGATGCTATCTATTTTTAATTATTTTATTTGTATGTTATTAACGAAAACAGTTATTTGTTATTTTATTTTTAATTGAATGCTTGTTCAATCATAAATAATCTTAATGGTAGCATTATAACATCAAAATTGTAAGTATTAACTTTCAAAAAAGTATATTTTTCCTTAAATTAGTTTTCAATTTTAAACATTTTAATTGCTATTTATAAAGTGTAATAGAACAACAAAAACCATAGAATTTGATACTAATTAATTAATTAATTAACAAGCGTTCTTACAAACAAAATAAAATAAATATTTTTGTATGAACAGAGGGAATTACAAAGCTTGATCTCAATTGCTTATTGTCACTATAGGTGGTATATATTGAAAGAAAGCATGATAAAGAATGAAAAAAAGAGGTATGAAGATAAGTAGATTATCAGAAGAGGTGTCTTTTAAGCTAGTCTTACGCTGATCGCCTCGAGTCCCCATAGCCACCACGGGAGTCACCGTAGCGCCACTGGTCACTACCCCTAGGTGTTCCCCTGGCCCTCTCTACAGTAATTCTGTAACAAGATTCATATGACAAATGGGATATGCTTACTTGTCTCTCCAGGAGCGTGAGCGCCCGTAGCCACGGTCGCCTCGCCTCCCTGAAACACCCCGTGCTATCTCCACCGCCACTCTGAAACACACCCAACAAAAAACCCCGCCTAAGTTCACGACTAATTCTTCGTTTCCTCTAATTTATCCTCTCATCATTAATATCATTATTCAACTCTTCAACATTTAATGCATCTCAATGCTTCATCAGTGGCTCTCAAGTTTCTTTCTCCTTCCGACCATCCGTTACAATATTCTTCCTATCTTTCTCGACCCTCTCACTGTCTATACTTTTCGTTAATTTTCTTTATAAAATTGTTGATCTCAATATCTTTTAATATTTTAATTATCTCAATGCTTTTTATACACTATTCAGTAGTCACTATTACTAATTAAATATAATACAAAAAAGAGCTTTAATAAAAAAATTCTTACGTACTTCATCACTATACTTGTGAAATTGACATATTTATTTAATTTTCAAAAGAATACTTAAACTAAAAACTTTACGAAAAATACAAACGTTAACGTTAAAATTTTTATATACAGAAGAAAGTAGTTAACACTCAATATAAAAAAATTCTATTTTACCTAATTAATAAAATAATGAATTTACACGGAAATATTTAAAAAAGTAATTGCTTGAATTAATAGCAATAAATTTGCGAATTTTAAAAACATTTTTCAAATAATGATACTAATGGTAATAATTTTGAAAACAATAATTTTACAAATTTTATTGGTATCTAATATCTTGTTAAATATATTCCCATCCCACTATTAATTTATTTCATTTACAGTTTATAACCAGTCGAGGAGAACGAAAATTTATCAGCGTCAGTTGCAATGATATTTTCTATTTGTCTTTTTTCTCTTTGAAGTAATTAATATAAAAACTCTAAACTACTGAAAAGTCAAAATTTGATCTTGCTATTCCAGTATTATTATTATTAGAAAAAAAGTTTAATCATTCGATGAAAGATTAATACTTTATAGAACAATCTATATGTATAAATTTAAATTGAAAAAATACGTACATTTAAAATTTATTGAACACCTTTCATTGAAGATTCATTAATTATAAATATTTAATAATTTATAAAATAATATAGTGCGTATAATAATTCTCAAAATATAAAAACCAGTTTATGACAGTAATAATTTTCAATAATTTTGCTACCAGTTACGAGGTATAAAAATTTGAATTATGTTTAGAGATTTTCTTAAAAAAAAAAAGTAAAAAAAATTTAAAAAATTAAAAAAAATATGCTTGTGATAAGAGATAAATAACAACAAAATATTTGTATAAGTATCCTCAAGTTGAATAATAATTTATATTTTCTAAAAATGTATGTATGTCTTAATTTGTTCACCAAGAATAATTTTATTAAATTAACTATTTTAATGTTTTTAGTATTTGAGCACCAATAATAGGTATATAAATAATTAATAAATTATTCATTTTCTATATCTTGTTTACAACTCGGTTAAAAGAAAAAAAAGACAAATAAAAAATTTTGTGACTCGAACTTTTTTACTTATAAAATATATTACATATATTATATATGCATACACACGTTGCAAAAACTTTAATATAATTCTTAATTCATTCAAAAACGATAGTTTTATTGTAAGGTGTGTGTTTAAATTTTTTGTATATACATTTTACTTTTTATTCTTCCTAAAGGGTGATTGATGGAAGTAGTTCAAAATGGCGGTAAGTCACACTGCACCAGTCCTAAAGATAATTTTTGTCGTTTATTTACAAATTTTCTTTAAGACAATGTGTAATGCACATTTAGAAGGCAGTAGCTTGTTTAAGATTTCAGGGGGTCTTCAGGGTATGTTTCTATTTATTTTATTAATCAATTATTAGCATAATAAAAAATATCTTTTGGTAAAAGAAGTATTATCATTTTATTTATACAAGTGATTAAAAGTGCAATTAAATTTTTATATTGATAATACTTCAGTTTAACCAAAACATCATGCATTTATATTTATTTAAAATTTATATAACACAGTCATTTAAGTTGATTCAATTTTACAAGAAAAACAACTAAAATTCTGAAAATAAAAATAAATAAAATTTTTGGTTTTATAGAACATAAATACATAATAATGAAAAAGAAGCACATAGAGTCTTTTTACATAAACGAATACCAATGAATTGTTAAAAGATAACACCATATCAGCATAAACTGGTAGCATTCATTTAGTCTATTTTACTTTGATTTTTTTTAAAAATAAATTAAAAGAAAGATTATATAATAGTTTTTAAGCTGGCAATATTGAAATCATGCATTACTGTTAGTCGTATTTATTTTATACATCAAATTTTTATCAAATAGAAAAATAGATTTATGACTTGGCTTTTATATAAATATCTAAAGCTTATATCATTGAAATGAACGAGCAAAAACAGTTTTTATTTTATTCGATATACAGGATATTAAATTTTAAGAGATAAGTATATATAAACAATGTTTAAAAGAAAAAATTTGGTACAACGATATCAGCTTTAGTA
The DNA here is from genome assembly GCA_018907035.1 of Sycobia sp. Sy_11. Lineage (NCBI taxonomy): Eukaryota > Metazoa > Arthropoda > Insecta > Hymenoptera > Epichrysomallidae > Sycobia > Sycobia sp. Sy_11. The sequence goes on along the minus strand of JACCIC010000066.1, from coordinate 1,411,356 downwards.
TTTTCAAGGTGTTTTACTACATTGTAAGTGTGCTCTATATTAAGGATGAAATAATAATCAATAATATAAGAACTAATATTTTATGTTTTTAATAAATTTTAAAAATAATTATACAGAAAGGAAATTTAAGCCATAATGTCACGTACTAATTTGTTTATGTTTATCAGCTTTTTAATAACATTATACATAAATCAACTAATACACCATGTATACATAGAACTGAATATTATATTTGAAATAAAAGTATTTAGTCTAAGGTCGTTTTTTCCATTCTCATAGAAAGTATAAAATTTAAATATATTTTTATTGACACATTCAGTAATAAATATTCGAAATTTTAGATATTATGATAACAAAAATAATTAAAATAATTTAAACTAAATATAAATGTCAGAAAAAATATTGTCAACATTGTGAGTACCTTAAATTAGGTCAAATTTTTGATACATTGATTTAATTTGTATTGAAAATTTTAATAAATTAAAAAAACGACTTTAAAATATTTTTTACGCTTTTTCAATACGTATTTTCTAACTCATTTTCAAATTAACATGTTAATGCTTGAAGATCTTGTAAGTTTGGAACAATCGTCCTTAATAAATAGACCATACTGAGTCTTTATAATAAAATGATAATAAAGAATATGATTACATATTATCCAATTTTTTAATCTACTGTTTTTGATGTAATAGTGTAATGATGTTAGTGTTCAAATTTCCTTTGAAAAACTGCGAATTTCAATCTAATAATATTCAGTTTAATACTAAATAGAAAATTATATTTTCAATAAGTAGTTTTTATTTATCTAGTTTTTCATGCTAACAAATCATCCCAATTACCAAAGATACCAGTGAAAATTAAACAACAATTTTACCTTTCTCCCAGAAGCTCCTTGCCATTGAGCTCGTAAACAGCATCGTCAGCATCTCTGTAGTCATCAAATTCCTAAAATAATAACAAGAAATAATTAAAACGATCATACTAATAATTAATACATTAAATAATGTAAGTAGACTATCAATTTAAGTAAATAAAGCATTCGTATAATCATAACAAATTTTAATATTGTTATTATAAGTACACCTGCCTAACTCTAACTCCAAAACCTCATAATTTTTTATAGTATCTATTTGATTTATATAAGTAGTTTTATTTAATCCGAATTACCTAACATTTTTCTATTAGATTTTTAATTTATATGAATCAATTTAATCTGCAAGTCTAGGAACACAACAAAATTTATAATTTTTAATTTGTAAATTTTTTTTGCTCACATATCTATTAAATCTTTAACAATTAAATTAAATTCCAAAAATTAAAAAAAAAATTAGATTTCTTTATGCCTATAAAATATTATTAGAAAGAAATAATTATGAAATTATAAAAAATAAGCAGACAAAATTATGTAAGCTTAGCTTAAGACTAGTAGATAATAAAAAATGAAATTAAATAGTCTTCTAATCGTAGCAAAATATAGAAAACTAATCACGAGTCTCAGTCCAACAATAATATCCCCTTATCTATCTTGACAAGATGTAGTGGTTGTTTAAGATTATTCACATCGTCATAAGATGCAATGCTGTAAAAACCATAGTCCACCTACCCTGTAGAATTTGAAAATAATTTTACAATAACAATTACAACAATATTATTAATAATAATTATAACTTTTCTGAAACTATCATCGCATCATTTTTATTTCATAGGTTTGGAGATAGAGAAAGATTATTATAAAAGAGCAGGGTCAAGGGATTCAGGTTGTCGGCTTATATTTTATTTTACTTTTTTTTATGCTTCACATTGCATTCGGTCAAGAGAGATAAAAAACAGAACTAAAAATTGTACACAGAAAGAATATTTTTTAATGAATAGAAATAACAACATGATGATGCAAAATAATGAAATCAGTTTCTAATGCAACAAAAGCTGTACTTACCAAGTATTTTGTTATCCCAAGTATAATTTAGTAGTCTTTGAGAAAAAAAAAGCAGAAGCAGTGGCAGTTCATTTGTATGAAACTTAACATATGAGCATGCAGTGATACATACATTAACTAAATTTATGATACATGCATAACAGAGAAACAATGTATATAACAGATTTAATCTTACCAGAAAAATTTAACTTGGAATATTATAAATGAAATAAAAAAAGAAACAAAAACTGTTCAACAATTTCTTTCACAATTAATATAAAATAATACACTGTTCCAATGTTTTCGAAATATATTGTATAAATTTTCTTCTGTGTACAATTGTACATTTTATCAAGAGGCATGTCATACCTTGATGTCGATTACATCAAGGGTAAACGCGACGACAAAATAAAAAAGTAAGTAAACAAGGATTTGTCTTTCTTCTTGTAGATTTTAATCATGTTTACTCGAAATTAATAACTTTTTGGTCTCTAACAAACAGCTCCGACGTAATGATGATACTTACGACAAAGCCGTAGCCATTCTTGATGAGGACATCACGGAATCGACCGTAGCCTCTGAAAAATCTCTCAAGGTCTCTTTCCCTGGTGCCATATGGAAGCCCACCGACATAGACCCTTGTCCCTACCATACTGTAAAAAGAAACAATTAATTTACATTAGACTTACCACAAAGGCAAATCCACTCTTCATAGCGACCTCCCTGATTCTACCAAATTTCCGGAAGAACTTCTCAAGGTCGCGCTCTCGCACCCGGTAAGTTAATCCACCAACGAATACTCGGGTGCTCATTCTTAAAGGAAAATATAAAAAACACCATACATAACAGGTTTCCTACGGAACCTGCCGCTTTGAATTTTATTTTAAGAATTTATATGATACTTTTATTTCTTTTTCAAAGTTCTGATGAAAATAATGAAATTACAAAAATTAATGTTATGTATTATATAACAAATGTATGTTGAAAAATATTTTCAATTGCAATGTCTACGCTATTAAAAATTTCTGACTTAATTTGATGCACATATAATGTAAATTTTTTTATTACAAATAAATATTTATAATAACAACTTAAAATATTTATTTATATTGATCAGTTTTACCATTATACTTGTATCAAATTGAAACAAACTTTCAGTTCCATGTGCCTGAAGATTTTTTTCAATTACTCAGTCAGAAGTTGTTAACAGCCTAGGTAATCTACTATTTACAATTGGAAGGTGAACAAAATATTAAAATATATTTACGACAAAGAATCTGTTAAAGGTGCGCCGATCATAAAAAAAGACTATTGTTTGAAACAACATCGATGTTTTATAAGTAAAACAGAAAAATAAAACACTTTAAGGAAAACTGATCAAAAATTCATTTAATTTTAATTAGCAAATAAAGAAAAAGAATAAATAATAGCATTATTTTTAATAATTTTCTTTAATATCTTTTAAAGCTAAAAATACAAAGGTTCAAAATAAAATCCAATCAAAAATTAAAAATTCTATTCATATTGATTGAATGAAAGCAAACTAATAAATACGTATAATAATTATATTAGTTTAAAATAAAGACTAAGATAAACACAAATATTTATTAGTTTGTTTACAATCCAATAATTTAGTAATTATGTCAATTAAAAATTTACATGTTATATGTTAATTATATTTTTTATTTTAATTTTTAAACTTAGCATGAATACAGGTATTCGTAAAATAAATACAACCAAGATTCTCTATGATAATAATTTACTATTCCTAAAAATATTGAACAATCTAGAATAACATCGATGTTATTTTTTTTAATTAGGTGATATTTATAAGAGCAGGACATTGATAGACTTTAATTGGAATCAAATAAAGTAAAAAGTGGTTAAGTACAGTACCCAATACAAATGAACCAATGAAAAAACTATATTCAATGCTTTCATTTCGTCATACATCGCTTTCCACAAACCTTGTAATAACACGGAAACACACGTGTCCTACACGTGTCTCGATGTTCGTCGTTTCGAGCCAATTTCATCACTATAATTTCAATTTTCATTATTTCCACAATTATCAGGTATACTGTACCTGATTATTACGATAACGTTTCCTACACAAACTTTTTTTATATTGAACTATAGAAATTGTTACATTGTGAAAAATCGATGCCCAAATTTTAATTTTACTCCGATCATCCTAACTGATTTTTTAGTGAATTATTTTATTTAAAAAATATCGATTTAACCAGAAAAATTCAGTTAAATTATGAATAGTAATAAATAAATTTCTTATGATGGATTTTTTTTATTTTTATGCACTTTAGTATTATTCTAGATTTACAACTTCTGTTTAAAAGATTTTATTTTTTTCCGGATTTTCCTATATAAATTCGAAACGCGATCATTTTAATGATTTTTGCCACAATAATACAATATGCACTAAAATCTACAGCGATATATTCATAGTTAGCAGCTCAAAAGCTCAAAAAATACAAGTAACCAAATTTAAAAAAAAAAAAAAAAACTCGGCTGAGTTTTGACCGATAATCCCATGTCTTTTATTTAATTAAGTTAAAAAAGTAGCTAAAATATGAATTCTTATAATACCTCGTGTAAATGTATTTTGAGCTCAACTTAAATTGATGCACGTCAAAAATTTTTGTTATTAAATCTAAATGTGAAAGGACGCCATCAAAGTACACCCCCCCTTGGGGTTTTGGAAGTTGAAATCCAACTACTGAACCCCACTCTGACTTCGCGGCGTTTTGTATCTTCGTACAGCAGTCCTAATTTTAAACGCGGAGGCCACGCCCTTTTAAATCACTGCCGCTCACCGCCTTCCTTTCCTAACCTTCAAAATGGGGTGGAAGTTTCGGGGGACAGCACGGAAAAGCGCGAGCTTATGATAACTGCATAAGCGCGCCTTGTAGCAGGACGCTGCTCACTGATACAATGGCGTCGCTACCAGTGGCAGCGACGGAATCACGACATCTTAAAGCAACCGTATCGCTGTAGTTAAATTAGTCTAACTTTAAAGTTAAAAGTAAGACCCAGTCGCTAGCGTTGGCCTTGAAAAGCGAACAAGGGGCTCTCGGGCATGGGATGGTTTAGATAACATCGCACTAGCGACTAGGTCAGTAGAAGTTGCGGGATCGCTTCGGCTTTAGCACGCGTTTGCCTATAGTAAAACGAATTTTAGTACAGTTTCGCATATGTTACCGCTGTCTAAGGGTATGGAAAGCTAAGCGACGCTCAGCAGCGATAAAAGAGGCACGGTTTACGCCCTAAAAGAAAGGAGTGGGGTAAGATAGCATCCCGAAGAGATTAGAATTATGAAATTCGCAGCTTCATATTAAATTATTATTTATATCACAAAATGAATCTTCAAAAAGTACGGATCAAAACGGCAAAATTATTGAAAATTTCAAGCCTGCAACGTGTATATTTTTTACACATATTTTTATAGAAATGTTAAATCAGCGAATATTTGCAATTTCAGAACATATTTCTGCTTATTTCTCGGATTATTCCTTAATTGCCAGTGAATTATTCATTGCACGACAACAGACCTTGATAGTGCGTCGGCATCATAGTTTTTGAAATATAACGTTGCCAAACGTTGGCACTTACGATCAAAAAGGCACACGTAGAAACTACCGCTAATAACGAAGTAAAATCTACTACTAACCCACTGACATTTGGAACTATTTCTGCGTAGATTATTATCATTTATCTAGGCCAAAAGTTTTATATGAATCACACGAAGAATGCACGAGGAAATCCAAGAATGTATTCACGCGAGTTATACGCGTATTCTTTGATATTTTCTATAACTTCTATCACGCGAATAATTTTGAAAAACATATATAAGTCATTTCCACATGCAATACTATTAACAATTAAAATTATAATCACACTCGTACAATTTGAAGAAAAAAAAAACATCGATCTCTAATGATGAAGAGGCAATTCGCAACGTTGAACAAAGCTGATGCATTGATTTGGTAATTTATTGAATTGATGGCGAGAAAGTTGCATTGCTAACAAAATTAGTTGTCTTTATCATTGAGTACTATATGGTAAGGGAATACAGTTGGAACTTGCCATGGCGCATAAGTCTCCGGGTTGAAAGTGTAATTTCAAAGTCATTAGTATCTTGCTTTTAATAACCTATGAAATTTCTCGGAATTCCAACCAAACGATTTTTCTACGTATATCTAACGATTTACCGAGTTTCGTCAATTTTCTCTTGTCAATTCTAAAGCTAATATACCTCTTTCAATTAAAATAGCATTAACGCGGAATGGCCCTAAGGCCTAATTGAAAAGGTATACACAAATTTCATTTCTCATGTTTAATTTATTATAAAGTTTTAACAAGTTCTAACATACTGCTCTATAAAGTAGAAAATTTCAGATGCATATCAAGTGTAGCAGTAGCTCTTCGCTCATATAACTTTTATTTTATATTAAATTTAATATAACGTGAAGGCCTGACGAAGATAAAATTTATATTTTTCTACTGTATCCATACATTTATGAGAAATTGATAACTTTATTAGTTTTAACGATAAAAACCATCACACGGGAATTATCACTAAAATATTCATTTACAGTAGATAAGAAGTGTGTTTTTTCAAACGAATTTTAAGATAATATTTTATTTGCTCAGTTACATTTTGAAAAATCCAATAACAGATAGTAATATAGAATACATAAATGCGAAAAATAATTAAATTGCCGTCCAGAACATTTCATCGTTAAATAAAAAAAAAAAAAAATGTTTACAGAAAATATTATTTTTCCCAGACTGGACTCTGATATATCCCGCGAAACTGACCTTAAAAAACCCAAACAGGTCAATGTTCCAAATATTTAAGTGCCTATAAAGATATAATAGATGTACGCGAATAAGTAAAATTTCAATGAGCAAATAACTTCGTAAATTTATTCTGTTTCAAAAATACTACCTATTTGAAACATTGAAAATTTTATGACACGTTTGCTTGAAATGCCCGTTCATTCGACTTTTAAGCGCAATAATTTTTTGCCACTCTATCTGACCTACAATCGCGCCGTCACCGCTTCATTCCGGTTCTCTCTTCTCTCTCTCTTGAAAAAAAAAAAAAAAAAAAAATAGTTCTGATCTAGTACGAAAAGGTTTCTTGACGAATCTCGGTTAACCCTCGGCTTCGCCTCGGGTCATAAACCTCTGATTTCGTAAATAAAGTATTGCCGTACCCGATAAGAAATCAGTTATTCCCCGCTATAGATATGTTCGAGGGATATAATGTGTACGATATGTTATGAACTCGATACATATTAAAATATCTGATAGCCAATGCCTGAACCTTGCGTAAACAATTAAAACAAGTGATAACTATTATTTTTCTGCTTAAATAAGTCAAGACAACTAACATTTTGTAGGGATTTGTTACAAGTAATGCTTATATTGAAAGAAATTTTCGTGCAATGTAATAGGACAAAATGTGAAATACAATATTAATCATACTCTGTACGAGTTTCAGAGCACGAAATCGAAATATAAAATCCAGTCCCGTATTTCCAAAAATTACGAATTAGCGCAGTAATGAAAAAACTTCAAAAATGGTTGAATAAAGAAAGTAAATGAACTAAAATAATAAAGGTCTACTAATTTTATAGTTTGCTCATCCTTAAATTACATTATGAAAGCCGAAAATTTTTCAACCCTATTTCTAAAACGTCTAACTTGCGGAATAAATTCGTACGAAACCTATTATCTCGTTGCGTCGATTATGATAATAAAATACAGGGGGAGGGGGGCATAAAATAGCGCAAAGTTTAAGTACTGTGCAAAAATGGTACTTTTTACAATTCCATTCTGTCTATTGATCGTAATAAATAAACGCTCTTCGTTCAAATCAAACGTAAATATAGCATTGCTTCATTATGGCGCCATGTGCCCGCTGCAAAAATGGAGTAAACGCATGGTACCGTGACTATGCATCCCCATTACCAGTTACGTTATAATGATAAATGAGAGCTTCGTCGCATCATATAATAAAATTAGACTTGTTTTTCAAAAAGTTTCTTTTCCTCGATATAATGACGTAATTAATGTTTGATTGTGATAACTAAATTTAAGATTGCGAGACAATTAATGAAGTATTGCTTTATTGCTGAGTCATGATTCGGCGAAACAACGAGCAACGTTAAAAATTTGAAATATACTGTAAAAAAGGAAGATTACAAACGAATTATGGTATCGTCAGGTGCAATTTTACAAGCATATAATTAAGAATAAAAAATATTTTAATACATTAAAATTAAATAATATTCAAATATTCAGATATATTTTAAAATAATCACAATAAACCAATTATGTATAAATCTTTGACTAACTATATATATATATATATATATATATATATATATATATATATATATACACATATAAAATTGATCAATCTTAGGTTCTTTGTCCAAACATAAACAAATACAATCTAATGATTACGTAACACCGCAACGTTGATTGCTTATATACCGCCATATCATGTTGCATCCGCTTGCAAAACTCCATATCTCGAAAGTATTTATATCTATAAAATTTTATACGGAGAAAATTCCGTGCGACTGTACTCAATGCAGAACTTTTACACGCTATTCCCATCAATTCTCTTTCCGAGTCGCAATGCACGAGTAAACTCGTCACAAAAAAAAAAACGATCCAAAAGAGGAAAAGGCGGCGTCCATGTCGCGATACACGCCTACGTAGCAACTTCTTTTTTACCCATACTTACTCGTTACAGTTATTTTTCAGACAATCTTTCAGTACTTGTAGCTGCCGCAGAAAGTTGTCTCATTTGCTTGCTAAAATAATTATTTAAAAAAACTGGATTGCAATGTATGACGCAAAAGCGAATCACTTCAATGTCCGAATTCATTTAATATAATACACGCATATGTACGCGCATACAGATACACCAACACAGAAAACCGCGCACTTGCGTGTAAATTAGTATAAGAGCGTCATAGGTACGAATTTTTACGAATATACTTGTATAAACTATATAACCTGAAAGTTTTTAGGAATGCGGAAAGCGACAAATTATCAAGGTACTCTCTCCTTTTTCATAATCTTATGAATAAAAAAAAAAAATAGTAGTAAAGGACTTTTAAGAAGCACGCGGGTACAGATTATGGAGAAGGCCACGCTCTCTCGCCATTCAGAAAAAATGAAACAAGCCGGAATTAAAACACTCACCTGCTGGTTTACGGGCTCCCCGTGATTTTCAAGTTCTGTATTGTTTACTTTTACTACGACAGATTACCTCCTCGATCTGGAAAATATTAGAAAACCGCGAGGTCTTCGGATGCGCTGCTTATTGAATCTCTCCTTTTCTCCGCTGCGCGTTCCACACATACGACAGCCAGGCCAGCGCGTTGGAGAATAACGATCGGCGTTCCCGAGCCAAGATGGCCGCCATGCGTTTCGAGGCGTTTTAATCGTACCGTAGACCGTACTCGCGACCGTCACACAGCTGGTCTGCCCACGTGCTTGCATGGGGTTGGTGAGCACTTATCGGTCAGGATACGCGCCGCGTGCGGGTAGATATATGTCAGCCGGAAATGCTACGGGGTTCACGAAAGTCGTCGGAAGGAATTCCGGTCTAACATTTTTTACGATTTTCACGTATACAATAGTTTTATTTGTTGCCATTGGTTATTTTTACGTAATTTTTTAATAAAACAAAGTTAAATAATGGGTTTTTCGATTTAAATGTTCAACAAGACAAATTACAGTCATACGTTTCATTATATATCAGGCGTATAGATTAGGAGATTGCAAGATGGCGTTAGTAAGTTATTAGGGCTTGAAGCGCGAAAAAGGCATAACATAATATTTTCTCTAATTATTTCATTATTTAAAGATAATTAATGAAAAAATTATGAAATTATTTTGAAAAATAGAGGAGGAATATAAGATAGATTTCTAATAATGTCATTATTCAGTTATGTAAGATAAATTTTTATAGCCGGAAATAGTAGATAGTAGTACTGATTGCAAAAGGCGTCAAATTTAAAATTCTTTAATCGAACAGAATAATTTATATTCCATTAATTTTTTATTGGGCAATATATTTACTTGAATTTTACAAGTAATTTAGCATTATAAAAATTCGTTTATAATTTGGACATTTTTAAGTAATAATATATTATATTAATGAACGGAACGTATGTGAAATTATCGGATTTAATAAGTTATTTAATTGAAACATTTTTCTTATTAGGAAGTTATTTTTATTATCAATAAGAAATATTTCTAATACGTTTCTTATTAATTTTAGTTAATCGTAAATACGCTTGTTTAATCGTGGGATTATATAGGAAAGTTAATTTCATTACATTTTTATGCAAACATGACATATACTATATTAATGGCAACATTGTTCAATATAATTATGATAAGTATAAAATTTCTGTTAATCCTATGAATTATGCGAAAAATGCGAAAAATTTCTATCGATGTTTCAAACACGAATTTTCTAGTTTATATTACATTGTAACTTTTTCAGTCGTTTTCGGTTCTATATCGTTTATCATTAAAAGTTATTTATCATTAAAGTTATTAAGATATTTTTTGTGAATAATCAGTTCAAAGATAAGTGCGTCTATAGCTCAAAAAGGCACATTTTTAATCCTTATGAGACGGTCAAAAACTCTCTTTTTGCGTTTTATATAGGAAGTACTGTTTTGGAAGTCTACAAATGTACACAATAATATTCACAAGCAAAATTCCATGATAATATAGTATTTAAAATTTTTTATTAATGATTTTTATATTTTCTTTTATATCTTATAAGGTTGAATTCATTACATTATATATACAATCTTACAGAAAAGTCATTAAGTAAAAAACTTTTTTGCTCAATAAATGATTTTGTATCCTGTTATGAAATCTTGTTCTGAAATCATTTTCAAACACATATTTGTGTTTGACAAAAGCTTTCAATGAAGAAATTTAAATGCCAATAAAATAAGTTGTATTTATCAGATTTTATTTTAAAAATCGTGTTTGCAGATTATACACACAAAACGCAAAACCTTATAAGTAATTCGAATGGTATTGAGAATAATAAGACGAGACATTATAGCAATATTTTTGGTAACCAAAAAAAAAATAGTTGCCGAGACTCACAGCTTTATGTTATATATTTATATATTTATATATTTATCAATGGAAATGTTTTTTAGTTAAAATAATAAAGATTTTTCCGAAGGATTCGTATGGACGGCATGGGTTTAATCATCAGGGTTTGCGGTGCGTAAAGTTTTGGTGAAGGGGATAAGCAGCAACATTATACAAAATTAATGTTGATTTTTCTATTTCATATTTTATAGGGGTAATTATAAATAAGGGTAATTTGACTGCCAGCATAATTATGTACAATTATATATAATCATTTAATGTAATAAGTAGAATTTTTATAATTTCGGTTTTTTATAGTTAAATTTTTTATGTTTATAATTTTGTAACAAAAAAAAACCTGTTTCTAATAAAAATTTTAGGTATCTAAACTTTTCATATCTTATCTCTCGCTTTGTAATTAAATCTTTATCCCATTGATCGAAATCTATATTGTTGCATTAATAGAAATAAAAATGGATAGGAAAATTGCGCGGCAGCTTGCAGCTACGCGCAATAGGTAAACATTTTAAGTCTTTTCAGGTGGAATCGGGGGTCAAGAACGTGAAATAAATCGATATATTATCTTTGACGTCCAGTGAAATATGCTGCTATAGAATAAAATGAAAAATTTATATTAGTCAGTACAGAGATATTTTATTTTGAGGATCAATATTTAAGACTTTTTTTCCTTTATCAATTCATAAAAAGAAAAAAAAAGAAGAACAAAAAAAACAAGTGCTTCCTTTTAAAATAGTGCAATAGGTCTTGAATCGACCTTAACTCGGTCTTAAACGAATTATTCCAATGTCATACAGACGGTCTCCTTTATATTATTATAGTAATCTCATTGAGTTATAATATATTTCTATACAAATTGGGTTCAAAACCTATTTTAAGCTAGAGTCAAACAGATAAATAGATTTTCGATTAAAATGGGAGCATAATAGGAGGATTTTATACGAAGTTTCACGTTTCACATGTGTAACTGTAATTGAAATTTTTATCAGGATCGTGCCTCTATTACTGGATTACTGCACATTATATACACGATCGATACAATGATAAAATCTGGCGCTCAAGGCGAAGCTATACACCTCCGAGGCACGCTTCGCGCACAGCCAGGTACACGGCTATATTACCTTTATTTTCGTCTGTAACATCTGGTATAACACCTGTACATGGGCACGATATGCTGTTTAAAATTACGACGCAATAATACACATAATTGCGGTTTCGAGCCGATCTTTTCTAATCCGATGGTTTTGAATAGGCGCGCTTCGAACCCTCTGTACCCTCCCCTATTGTTTTCAACCTATCATTTAGATCATCGACGAGGATAGACGTCTTATCTTCGCCTTCGTTGTCGATTCGATCAAACCGACGGCGCGCACAGGGGCGAGAATGGGGCAATCGGTTGCGGTCGCGGAGTAATGGGTTGGAGGCTCGGAGACGTTTGGAGCACGTTGAAACTGCTATAGAGGGCTATCATATGTTGAAGCTTCGCGGATCAATCCGTGCTACGTGGTGGCATGCCCTAAGGTGCTGCCCATTATACATAGATATCATTACGAGCTCCCCACCAGTCCCCCCACTCGTTGAAGCGAGTATAATTGCTTTTATTGCGCCTACGAATCAATATCAATTAAATAAGCTTGTTACTGATAATCAGATATTATAATGTAATGCCGATGTGGACGTTCGATGCGCTGCAGTCACTCGTTGGCTGTTTGCTTCCCAATTGCCATCCAGTTGTCTTGATTGTGTTTTCTCCTCCACCCCCTACTTCGCAACCCCCACCACTTGTGCCGATGTACACACACACACACATCGACACACCACTACAGATCGCTACACATTTGTGCGATGCGCGAGGATCAGCTGTGCTGTGCTATCCAAACGTCCATTCCATATACAGCTTTCAGTTCGACTTAATGTTTATATAGTTGATATTTATACGAGCGTTTACGGAGCATTATTAGGAACGAGGACGACGACGAATACTTGTGACATGGCTGCGTCAAAATTTTTCAGTATTGCCAATAATTGATCGTGAATGTTTTATGAAGACATTATCAGATATTATACTGTTCGACGTCGAAAGTTTTGCGCTGTAGCGCATCTTAAAACCACAGCCCACAGCGGCCACAGCAGCTGCTTGGAAATCTTCCTCGCAGTATATAATACTACGCACCTATGAGGTAGTGCGTGTGTAAGGAAAGCAGAAAATAGAAAAAGGGAGCGAGAAGGAGAGAGCAAAAAAAAAAGAAAGAAAGGCAAGATATTAGACAACGATACAGCATTCATTATGTCTGACATAAAAAGCCTGGAACATCCAACATTGAAGGTAAACAAATCTTTTGCGCAGGACACGATTTTTCTTTGTGTTGACCCTTGCCTTATCCTTAATTCCTTACCCTATATGTGCTCTATATCTAGCTTATTCGTCTTTTTTTTTCGCTCCACACTATACCTTGTTTCGTTTGCATGCAAACCCGTGTATTTGTTTGACATTATAAATCTTTTGTTTTATTTTAATGACAATTTTTCTAATTGTAATCATTATTTTACTCGGAAAAATAAAATGGAGATCTTTTCCATGTAAACAGATGAATATATGACTAATTTTTTACTAAATAAAAAATGAAAACATTGAAATATAGATCTGATGAATCATCTAATTTTTTTATATTTTATTTCAAAATTTAATGATTTGATTTCTTTTTTTTATATAATTACGCTTTTTTCCTAATAATGCAATGATTATTAATTAATTTTTTAGATAATATAGTTTTGAATAATAGTTATGATCTTGAAATAAATATGCAATTAATTAATTTATAAATTATATAAGCTTCAAAACTATTTTATAAAATGAATATGTAATTGATTGATGAATTAATATAGCTTACTTGATATTTTATAGATTTTATGACTATTTTTATCATACTATAAAATTATTTGTGAATTTTTCTTCATAAAATTGTATATAGATTATATATACTGCTTACTTAAGCCTAAAAATAGAAAATTATTGAAAGTATTTTTTAAATGATCAAAAATTACAATTTTATTACTTTAACCATTTTATTGTTACAATTACATTATTTAAAACAATGGAACAAATGGAACAAAATTTAACAAAATTAAGATAATGAAATAATTAATAATTTCTATACTTTTATACGTTGTATTTGATTAACAAATTGAAATACCTATAAAATTTTCTTTATATTGTATCATATACATTTTATAGGCCCAGTATCTCTTATTGAATTGTAAATCTTATTAGTTGTTTCAAAATTATGGCACCTGCAAAAAAATTGGAAAATCATCTGATTTAGAATAAGAAATCATCTAGAGCTTAATATATCCATAAAATACAAGATATTCACAAATCTTATTTTATTAATTCCTGATAATATCATCTGAAATTAATTTTAATACTACTAATCCATTTATTATTTTATAAAAAAAGTATTTTAATACTTTATAATAAATTCTCTTATATTTGTCAAATAATTTTTATAAATTTTTACTTTTTTATACAGGTACCATATGAACTGTTCAATAAAAAGTTTCGTTCAATACAGAAAACATTGGATCGAGATATGTCACATGTTCATATAACAACTAATGAATTGGAAGAAATGGGGTTAGGAGGGGAAGGCAAGGGTGTTCCAACAGGTGAAATAACTCGACTTTTGGGTGGTGTAGTGGCTAAATTACAAGTGCTCAAAAGGAAAGCACAGGAGTCTATTTCTGATGAATTACAGACAGGCATGGTCTGTAAGCGAAGAATAGATCATCTGAAAGATCATGCAAATCCTGCACCAACTGCTGTAAATCAATGGAGAAAACAGAGATTAGATAGAATGTTAGTAGAATATTTTCTTCGCAAAGGCTATTACAAAACAGCCATGAAATTAGCTGATACTAGTAACCTCAGAGATTTGACAAATATAGGTATGCATTTAATGTTTGATAATGTTGATTTTGTAATCTAAAATGTAGTTTATTTGTAAAATGAATAATAGAAATATATAAAAAGCAAATTATAGTTTTTATTAAAATTGAGTACGTTGTTTACATAAATAAAATAATACTAATTGATTTTCTAGAATAGACAAACAATAAATAGTATGAACCTTTTAAAGAAGATTTGATTTTGTGATTTATAATATTAAATTTCAGATATTTTTATGATCTCAAGAGAAGTAGAAGAATCCTTAGCTAATCATGAAACAACTAAGTGTTTAAAATGGTGTCATGACAATCGATCTAGACTACGAAAACTTGGTAGTACTATGGAATTTAATTTACGTGTTCAGGAATTTATAGAGTTAGTACGTTTAGATAGAAGGCTTGATGCAGTTAAACATGCACAAAAATGTTTTGCAAATTATGAAGAATATCAACTACAGGAAATACAAGCTTGCATGGGTCAATTAGCATTCCCTGCCGATCCTCAACATAGTCCTTACAAGGATTTATTGGATGTTAAACGGTACTTTTAAAATCAATTAGCTAAAGATATTTATGAAAAATATAAAATTATTATTCAATCTTTGTAATATTGACACTATTTTTTTAAAGTTTTTTACTATATTTTTTACGTTCAAAAAATTTATAACAATGCGATTTTTCAGATGGGATAGATTAATAAATCAATTTCGGGAGGATAATTTTAAACTCTGCCAACTAGCTAGTCAAAGTGTCTTTACAGTAACATTACAAGCTGGTTTATCAGCACTTAAAACACCTCAATGTTATAGTGCAAATAAGGAAGGAAAAAATCCTAGTTGTCCCGTGTGCAATGAAATTCTTAATGAACTTGCTATTCCATTACCCTTTGCTCATTGTTCACAATCAAAATTGGTATGCAGTATTAGTGGCGAACCACTCAATGAGTATAATCAACCAATGATGATGCCAAATGGCTATGTATATGGATTAAAGGTTAGATTTAAAAAAAATTTTAATAAAAGAATTTTTAAATGAATAATTCATTAATGTTTGATTTGTAAAAGGTTTTTTTTTTTACTGAAAATGTTTTTAATTTTATATAAAGTAAATCTGATTGTTCAAAATGCTACCATTTACATTATATAGTTAGATCTAATATAGAGAACTTTATTTCTTATATGTGAACTTATTTTTTAACTATTATTTTGTAAATAAAATATTGAAAGTAATTCAATTAATTCTTGAAAACTTGTCAAGAACTCTTATTATGTTCAAGAATAAAATAATATCATAGAAATAAAATAATTTTTTTTACATGATAATTATATTGTAGGCTCTGGAAAAAATGGCGCAGGAAAATAATGGCTCTGTGATTTGTCCAAAGACCAAAGAAGTATTTCCTTTTAAGAAGATTGAGAAAGTGTATGTCATGTAAGGAACAGAGCACAAGTTGTATCATACACATTAAATTTAAATCTTTTTCTCATATTAGCTTAAGGACTCTTTGATTATATAGATGGTTAACAATTTACTTGTAAAATTAATTGTAAAAATTATCACGTGAAAAATAAACTATATTTTCCAGATAATATAAATTTATTTTATTTAGGTGAAGTTTAAAGTGGCTCTGCTAAATACTATATGTAACGCATGAGCCACAATAAAAAAATTAATTGAACAAAATTAAAATTTTTTATAATTATTTTATTAACATTTTTTATTATTTGACATGGTGGAAACGATATGAGAATTTTATTAACAAACGCACAATATTTTTCTTATAATGTAATAAATAATGTATTATTCAATACTTGTATAAATAAAACAGTTCGTAAGTTATTCTCTACCACTTAGAAAATTACACAAAAATATGAGAGATGATCTGAAACTGCAACACACTTGACAGAATGAATTGGAATTGATATATAAAAATATTCCATCTATTTTAAGTATTAATGTTTAAATATTCTTTTTAAAATCGAATTAAATCGAATTTATTTGTATTTTCGGATATTATTGTCTGCATTGCTTATTGAGGAAGATTGTCTGCCTAGGAAGATATTGAATAAAAGATTACTGCTATGTATAAATATGCTAGAAATTTTAAATAATACAAATTAGATATATTCATTCAGTTATATGTTAATTTTAATAACTTATATAAGTAAATTATAAATTTTTTTTATACATATATTTACGCGTTCAAAATATATTTTATTAATTATAAGATAAAAATTCATGGAATTTCGTACGCAATGTAAGATATAAAAATCTAAAAAATAATAAATTATATAGATTTTACATTTAAGTAAAGCAATAAAGAATTATGCATTGAAATTTTCAGACATTTTCAAAAGTTACAAGTAATGTAATTTCTTAAAGATTTTAATTCTAATCAGTTCTAATTTACAGACAAAAATGTCTAAGCTTTAAAAATGTATGCATTTAATGATAAAATTCATTAAAAATAATTTCAAGATTACAGTATTTCATGTGATTAATAACGTTATAAATAAATATTAAATTAATACAAAAAAGAGTCATTGTATACGCTGTATATAGTATTATTCAGAGGTAGTAAATAGTGAACAGTATTTTCTATAATTGAACTTCAAAAATTAAGTTCAAAATTATAGATAGTTATTTTAAAAAAGAATCTAATATACTTATTTGTTCTAAAATGAATCTTAAATTTTTCCACTGTAAATTGCATTACAACAACAAAATTTTATAACTCAATTAGTAATATTTTTTATTCTTTTTTGTAGAATTGAATATTTAATCCAAATTATGAGGTAGTATTAATTTGTATTCTGAAATCAAAATTTATATGACAAAGAAGATATACTAATGTAGACAACACTAATTTACTTATTTATTACGATAATTTTTTCTAAAAATAATGAAACATAATTTAGAAAGTTAATCAGTAATAAATTCATTTGTATATAGGTGGTATCTTTCATTATTGAGTTGAATATCCATTTTTAAATATATTGGTAAAGATATAAATATTAACGAAATAAGTGTATATGTAATATGTAAAGTTTAGACAAATATTTATGAAAAATCATTTGTTTTTTTACTTATATATAAATATAAATTTACACGTTTAATGAGAGGAGATATAATAATGTGTTGTCTTAAAAGTAGACACAAAGAAAACAATAATTAAAACAAATAGCTTATAAATTGTATAAGAAACTTATTAATTAATTAATCTAGTTAATGCTAGGTCGTAAAAATGGAGCATTATAGAATATTTCAAACTAAATTTCGGGAAACAAAACTACGTATTTTTCAAGGAGAAATGAAATCAGATCAATTAATAAATCAGCGTGTATAAAATAGTTTTGCTGTGATATTATACAATTCTACAAACACAGAATAGTCCCACACTGGATGTGTAGTTGCAGTATTTATGTAATTATCCTCAAAGTTTTTGTTTCAGGAAAAAATATTTTAAATTGCAAAGAAACCTAGTCTGTATATTTGAACTAACTTTGATAATAATCTCAAGATCAGAGCAAATATTTTAAAGGAATGAAATTTACATGCTACCGAAAGTAAAAATTAAAATGTACTACCTATGGAACTTTAATTTGTAATAAAACTTACATGAGTTTTAAATATAATAATGAATGTGATTATATCAACAAGAACTAAACGACAATGTAAAAGTTCACAAGTTTCTCTTTATATTTACAATAATCTGAAAAAAAATAACAAAATATATTTAAAATGTATTGGAGTTGAGTAATAACGAGAATTGTATACATGTATATAGATTAGTTGAAAACTGTAAAGAATTTTAAAAAGCGTTAAGAGAATAAACATGAATGAATGATACCTAAATTATTACTACATATACGTCTTTTAAATTTTAAAAATTTTTATCCACTATTTCTTTTCGATAGCGCTATTCAAAGGAAATAACGATAATTTTTTTATCTGTTAGAGCTTTTCAAAAATTTAATATTTGCAATCGAAATTTGATTCGACTGACACAAAGATCATAATCAAAGTTAGCTATAAACAAATCTTTTAATTTTTTATCCATTTATCTTGCTAAATTCTTTTTGTAATAACAACTTTGTGGTATTACTTAAAGCAGAGCAAATGTGCTGATTGAAACGTTTTAGATGCTAAAATTATTTCATGTACTTGTAATATATAATTTATAATCTGTAATAGATTGTACATCGCAAGTCAGCGCAAAATCGTAAACTGTTAAAAAGTAATTAATTATAATAGAAAGGTATAAAGGTAAAAATGACGGTATAAAAATGTTTTATAATAACAAGAATCTCATCATTAATTCTCAGCTTTGTTCGATGAAACATTCTAAAACTATATGATTGCACTATGTTAGAAATGTTCTTTTGCAAATCGATGAATCGACATTTATAATAATTGCTTTTTTTGTCAAATGCTTCAAGTATAAATATAAAGTAAACTTTTTTAGTCTTATAATCGCTTCAAAAATTTTTGTTTAAAATAAAAAAAATTTTTAAGTTAATAAATTTCTTATAAAATAATTTATGTATAAAATTAAAGGCGTAATTTAATAAATTTTACAGAATAAAATCTGAGAGATCAACAAAACAGTCCTGTAATTAGCAATGATACATCATTAAATCATGTAACGGGTAGCTAACCAGGATTGCCGTCGTATGATGAGCCCGCGCGCGCGCGCAAAGAACAGACCCCCGTGATTAGGGGTAAAAAGGGACAGTACCTCTTTGCCGTTTGCAAAGATGAGCTGCACGCACAGTCAAATACACTAATTTAATTTTATTGAAATTCAATTTACTTTTCATTCATTTCTACTTCCTCGCGGAGAATTTGTGCATCTCGGTAAGTTCCCTGACCGACATTTAATATCGTCCAGGCTTGATCGGTCGGAATTTTCAGATCGGCGCGGACGCCAATTGCAAGTGGCACCAGTCGTCAAGTTCATCGCAGCCACCCCGAAGCTACTTTAAATCTGTAAATTGCAATATATTTATTTTAGTCAGTTAACGCGACCGTTGGCTAACTATACGCGCGAATTTAATATCTTCTTGTTTTCGCGGCAAAGGTGGTTGCTGACGCGTGTACGTATGCCCTGTACACTATCCGTCTGTGTGCGTCGAGGCGAACGCGGACTTGAATCTCGTAATTGTCGTGTATGGCCTAGAATAGGTTTGCACACGACCGTGGTATGCACACAACTATACGGATTGCGGACGCATACTCAGGGCCGAAGGGCGCAAAGTAGCTGCCTTTCTAAATTAGCAAATTTTACGTGTTATTCATTTTTATCAAACAAGATATAACAATATAAGAAATTATTTATTTATTGTATTTAGATTTTTTACATCCCTTGAATTTCTTAACATTTTCAGCGCGAGGAACCCTACCATCTTCGCGTTTCTATTCGACTAAGTATAATTAAATTAAATATATGTTAATTTTAAATAAATAAACCTAGGTGAAGTATTTATATCGGATATGGGTAATTTTTGTTCCCGTATAAAGTGCGGAGGGATATGTTAACTGTTTTCATCCCTTGTTTAAGGTCGGCACAAGCAGATAACATGCCCAAGGCTTTTAGACGTGACAAATAGGTTGGCACCCCGTTACAATCATCATAAAAAATTACTTTGTAAAAAAATTGTTGTCATAGAAATAACTACCTTAACAATAGATCGTCTGATGACAAAATAGATTGACGATTTTAATTTTGAAAAATATCATTTTAATACAGTAAAGAATTTTTTTTATTATAGTCTATTTAACATCTATATGATCCATAATACATAAATTATTTTAACTTTTTACTGATTTTCGGTTCTGTAAATTGTATATTTTAACTATTTTTTTTTTAATTTTAAACTGTTTTTGAAGTAAACGCTTGATAAAAGTAAATTATGTTATGTTTAGAAAATAGTTTTTGAATGTTCAACTGAAAATATTAAAAGTTTAACTTTAACGATTATACGCAATACATGTGCTTAACAAGCGGCTCAGTTTAATATTTAGTTTTGGTTTTTTTTCGCAATAAAAACACCGCCGTTTTTTCTCAACGATTTTAAGGCTTTTTGGTCCAACTGCTACGTTGCTTATCGCATAAAAGTTTTTTCTTTCCCTATGCATAATTAAAAATCTGCACGATAAAAATATAAAGCCTAATAGCTTATTTTGTTTAACAAAACTATAAACTTTGAATTAAAATTGATTAAGACTAATCTTACATTTTATTACACATAGATTCTATATTATAAATTTAGAATATAGTAATATATGATTTCAAAGGCTATAAATTAAATAAATTATGTAAAATTCATATAGCTTATTAAAAATTTTGGCATACATTATTAAACGATTTATCAAATTTATGCAATTTTACATTGCACGTTTTTTTCTTATAACGTTACAAGAATGATTTCATAATTATTTACACATTCTAGAAAAAAAATTATATTATTTTTAGTATTTCAATAAGTACAAAACCTAAACTTCATATTCATTTTTTATCAATGTTACACTATATTTAATTTTATATTAAGAAATTTATTCAAAGAAATTATTTGTTAGACTAATAGCAATTCTTCCATTCTTTTCTTTTTAAATCGTATACATTTTGCGTAGATACTAATAAAAATTTTATTAATTTGACCGTAAAAAATAGCATTACTTAAGAAATGTAGTGAAGATTTTGGCCTGGTGTGACATTATCTTATGGTACATAACTTTCAAATCCAAATTACACATTATAGCCAAGGATATTTATCAAAATAGAATTAATTGTATTTGTGCAGATTCCCAATCAAAGTTAATTCATTGAATAAATTTTGCCATTATATAAGCATTATATTTGAACAGTTAAAAACCCTAAACGTTCAGACTTTATCATAGCCATATCGTCATTTAACAATTCTATTATAAATTCAACAGATGATTCTGGCTAACCGAATCCCAGCTATTTAATCTCTGTTCTGTACATTACCTATTAAAAGATAAAATATTATCAATTGCTGTTTATGCAATTTCTTTTCTTTCGCTTTTGTCAATAGCTTTAAAAAATAACCATGATATATTAATAGAACAATCATTTCTTTTCTATTTTCGATCAAGCTCGATCTTAAGGTTCTGAAAGACGTAGACTTGCATATAGAATCGCAGTTCTTTCTTTTGAAAACTTGTATAAGATTCCTTCGAGCTTCTTGAGATCTATACATCCACATTCGTACCTGCATGTTAACCAAAGGTTTTCACTATGAGAGGCATTACCCAAGAAAATGCAATACCAGAAAAAACACCAGTAACGAGGAACGCTGATCCAAACATTCCCGCCGTCGACGAATACTGAGGCTCTACGGAACTGTAATGAAATATTCATTATCAATTTGTTATATAATTTAAATGTTATTCTACTAAGTAGAAAATAAAAAATGTAATACTATAGAATAATAACCATCTTAGATTACATTCCATTTTAATAATTAAATAAAGACAAGCGGTTTTATATATCCTAGTTCGCAAAAAATATATTATTTAAACGTTTTCCAGTTCTTTTTGTATATATTTTATCTATGCGATAATGTTAGTGATAAATAACTATCCACAAAGTTGACTGAAAACTTTTGCAAAATATTTTGTTAGACCACTCATAATTTAGAAATCAAAAGCTTAATACAATTTTTCGGCTCTCGTATTAAAAGTTAATTTTTAGTTCGCAAGATAGTTTACTTCACGAGAACGGAGCGAGGTATTATTTGTTATTCATGCAATATCAAAAAAATATTCTGCATATTTTTTATACCTATAACCTACAACAGAGTATTGAAATTTAATGTTTCTTACCTGGAACAATACATCATTGTAAGAGAAGATAGGTAGCCACTGGATAAACTCATTGTTGCAGCAATTACAAAGAACGCCCAATCATTGTTAATAAAAATGAATTGCCGATCGCTTAGTTCAACTCCCTTTGGCGCATAGTTGCAAACCAAGAAAAGTGGAATATATAAGGCACGCAACAAAATGGGTATGGTAATATATTTTTTGCTGGGCTAAAAATAAAATGAGACCATTAAAAAAGTTCGAATTTTTGACTTAAATGTTTGTTTGCTTTCAAAGTTTCAATTTACCCATTGGAATATCGACGCAAGCAAACTGCCTAGCATAGCAGTAGTATTAAAGTTTAAGAAACACATAATAGTTGTGTAGAATTTTTCCGGAACGATGAAGTTTTCATCCGACCTGTGGATGTCAGACTGTACGGACGGGAAGAGTGTAAGTGAAATGAAAAAAATAAACCAAACATTGAAGCATTGAAGGGCGCACTGTTTAAATACTTTCCATCGAGGCACACTTGTCGATTTTTCCCTATTGTATTCAAGACTTTTTTTCTGTGATTCTTTTTGATGAAGATACTCGTGGTAACGATAGAATCGCTATTTGAGGAGAAATAGATTATAATTAAGTATAGTCTATGATAGTCGGTACAATAGAATTCAATTAATTAATATGATTTCGAGACTGTAATAAAATAATTATATTTAATGATTTAAAATACTTAAATAGATATACCATCAAAATAACTTCGAAGGAGAAAGAATAAGTCTTTAATTATTAACTTATTTTCGATTAATTTTAACAAGATACAACTATCATAGATTAAGAATAAGATTTTCTTTGATAATAAATTTCATAATGACAATTTGACGTTCGATAGTGGTATCATTATTTCATGTATTAAAATTTACAGTGAAGAAATTATTTTAAATGTACTAAGATAGCGCCTCGAGTTCTTTACGAAGAATTTATTTAAATAGAAAAAAAAAGTGTAAACCTATGGCAAAAAAATTTATAATATAAGCAAGTATAACTCACATTGATTGGAAGAGCAAAGTATGTATCAAAACAGGCTAAGAGTACAAAAAGTGCAGTTATGAAATAGTATATAGCACACGTCCGTGGATTTGGTGCAAAATACAGAGCACAAAGACTAATAATAGACGTAAAGGCGCCACTTGCGTTCTGCAACATAAGTAAAAATGATATAATTTGTAAAACCATTGAAACTAAAAATATATACATTTAAGTTAAACAAAAGCAAGCCAAATAAAACAAAATTAAAATTAAAAACTAATTTACTCACTGCTCCCAAAATTACGGCTCCGGTGAATTTACCTGGTAACATTCCTGCCATTCCAAACACGGAATTCTGGTAAATTCCAGTCGAAACTAGAAATGTAAAGGCAATTACATTAATGATCGATCATGATGATGTTTCAGGTGAAAATTAATTGTTATTAATTTACGGACTGTTTATAATAACGACGGAGATCATTGTGATGAAAAAGAAGGCTTCGGGCCAGGTTGAAGTGTCCGTCATAGCTAATATCACCGTGAACACGAATATAAGAACTTGGACGAAAATTCCCCATACTATGCGCGAAGTCAAGTTACCTCTGAAATTAAAACAGACCAATCATATATTTATAACGCAAAAATTAAATAAAGCATCGAAATCAATAATTTACAAAGACTAATATATTTCAATTTTTTTCTTTTATTCCAGTTATTGTATCGCAACTTCTCTTCACCACATTAAAACACTCGTATTTCGATAATAATTTTCTTTTTTTTTTAGAATTTTCAGTATACGAAGACTTACCCAAGAGGTAAAAATATGTTGATCCAATTGAACAGGACATTTGGAATTTGAGCGCAAAGGCCCACCGATACTAAAAAGTTTTGAGCGTAGGGCGACGATTCATCACCCGTATAATTCTTCGACAATTTATATTCGACGAAGTACTGTAAAGATATTAAATTTCTAATTATTTAAGTATAACAAAACGAATCTATTAGGATTTCAAATTATTACTCCCACATTTTTATATACTTATTAATTATGAAAAAAAAAACAAAAAAACAATTGTAGAAATCATCGGTAACGTGATTGAAAATTTCTCAGTTTTAATATTTGTCTAGAAAGTTCAATTAGCAGATGACATTATTTATGACAAATTTTGCTTTGTCTTGTAACGTTGAAAAAACTCCATCGCACAAAATACGTTAAAGGCACTTGTTTCAGAAACTCCTAATTGCTCAAACTATTTGATTCTTTGCGATTTAAGCTTAGAATTTTCGTACAATAGAATTAATGCTTGTAATTTATGGTTTTTACATGTCATAGGTTGTCCACAATCTGATTTAATCTATTGTTTTCAAATTTGTGTTATATTTATTCAAAATAAATTGATTCTATATAGTTTATATTTAAAGAAACTTGACAATACAAGCTAAAAAAATTTTCCAGAAGCGATAAAAATGATCTCTACAATTACCTATAAGCAACATGACGACGAGGGAAAATTGTAAGTTACAAAATTAGAATAAAACTCAAGTTTGCTATAACTGAATACTTGTCACTTACATCTTTAGCCGTTATAAACATATTCCAAGGCATCAAAACTCCAATTCCATGTAGTATCATTATGAAAAATACAATGTTCCATCTATATTGAAAAGAAGAATATATAAAGTTATTTTTATGAATAAAACACGAATGAATATTTTTTAAATGCAAGCTTTATTATTAAATTCATATATTTTCTATATATATTAATCAGCTTCTTCAAATATTTGTAAATACAATATATATTTTGGGTAATTTTTCACTCTATCCCTTATTTTTCAAAAATATTTTTAAAAAATAAATCGTATGTCACTAGAGTTGTCGAATTTACTATTTTTTGGTAAAATTATTTGATTTTATATATATTATATATATATATATATATATATATATATATATATATATATATATATATATATAGGTATTATAAATAAGATGCACCTCAAAAAAAGATTTTAATACAATATTATTAATGCAAGTCACATTTTATTAGAGCATTATGAACTCGCGATGGCAATATAATCCATGATTCATTGTAATCAAACTGAAGACGTTAGATTGTATTGACGTTTTGATAAATGCCGATGCGAACGAGTCAGAAGCAATAACTCAATTAGCGTGAAACTGAATTAATGCACTAGGAATTTAAGTTATTTAGTCTTAAAATAAATTCTATAAGCAATAGCAATATATTGCATTTTAAAATTACGTTATATTTTCATATCATTTTTATATTATATATTTTAAAAAATAGTAGCGGTATTTCTTTCACTTAGATGTTACTTTAGGCCGAAGTCCATTCATATTGGATATTTTTCTATATATTATTTTCTTATACCTTAAATATTAAAAAAAAAAAAACTTACAACCCTATCAAAATCAATAGCATAGAGATCAATTATAAAAATATTAGATAATACCATAGAAGTGAACAATTCTGAAGTCGATCGCACATATAACCTTAGGATCGGTTTTGTAAAATAAATATCTAAAATCAATTTTATATAGCAAAAGTACTCTGCGATTTTACATTAGTTCCATTATTCAGAATTCTCACGTTAACTAAAAACATCTTTTATCAACATTATGAAAAAAAGGAGCCAAGTGATCGACAGCAAAACGAAAAATTTAATAAAAATATTTTAACCCGTATTGATTCTCTATACATAAACATATTGAAGCAATGTTATATAAGACACTACTGCACAACAATGTTGGTGTGCTAAAATAAAATAAAAATCTGCTCATAATATATAGCAACTTGTATGACACACTGCAAACGAACATCCTTTTAATACGTTTCGCAAAGAACTTTACTCCGGAGATAGAATTTTCAGATCTTGTCACGCTAAATTGAGGAATTCGGCAATGCTTTTGTAATTTTTCCCTTTGGATACAAAATATACCTGTATATTTATATATTGAAGAAAAGAGAGAGAGAGAGAGAGAGAGAGAGAGAGAGAGAGAGAGAGAGAGAGAGAAAATACAGTATAAGAAGAAAAATCGTTGAAGCTGTATATAAAAATTACCTATCCCTGGGGGGATTCAGCTCGAGATCCGCCTGATCCATGGTGATGCCTTTGAAGTTGAGTTCGTCGTCGGTTCTACCAGTTCCTTCCCATCCCGGGGACAGACGAACTGGTTCTGCACCTTGAAAGAATTTCGATAGATCTAGCGATGTGCAGCTTAAAGTTCTTATACGCTGCTGAGGGGAGGGGGGAGACGCACGCGCACACTCACTCACGCACTCACGCACACAACGTACATGCGAAACCGAGGCAGACCTATCCATTTATGTGAGTGAGTTTTTTGTATGTATACCCGCATATAATCCGTTATCATAGGAGTAGTAAATTATTTAAACTCACGTTTGAATGCACGTGTACTATAATTGATAATTATACCAATATTGTGTATTGTATATTATTTATTTTCATATAAGCTTGTGCGAAAATAATAAAATCAAAATATTAATAAAAATGAGTTAGATAATCAAGTATGTCATTATTGTAAATCACGAAACATGGAGGGATTTCGAAGCTACACTCGTTACATTTTATGCAAATTTGATGATTTTCTTATTTGTTCGATTGAATAATATATATATTCGAACAGAGTAGTTTTTATTATCCCTTCTACTTTATTTATAGTTTTATTTTTATTTGCATTTAATTGATACGTGTATATATAATTGCTGTATTTAAATAACATTAAAATCCCATAATAATGGTATATTTAAAATCATTTAAAGAAAATACCCAGGATTATTCAGATTCACATTCATTCTCACATTTTTTCGTAGTATACACGGCGTGATGCATCTTATCCCATGACTATACATCAAAACACCGACATATATATATATATATATATATATATATATATATATATATATATTCAGGCATCATCTGTCAGGTCATTCATGCGTATTCAAATGCACCGGTGACTAGCTCGATGGAATGGGTGTACACATACAAAGCGTCCACAAAAAGTATATATCGACAATATCAAATAGCACTCTCCGGGGATCGGGTTTTCGTATATGAAAAAGAAAAGGATGAAATGAAATTTCGGAATTCAAAGCAAGGCACTTTTAATACGACATCCTTGGCCTCTGCTTTGATGATAATGTATTTATAGAATAAATTATTGCTCCAAAATTAACGCTAGTATCCACTCCGAATATAATTTACTCCGACGCCGTCCGATCGCGTGTTCTCCTTTCCCCCGAGGTCCTTCGACAAAATTTGCATACGACTCAGTTTTTTGTTGTTTTTCCTTTTATTATATTTTATTATTATTATTTTTTTTAATAAATGCCATGTCAAAAATAAATTCAGACGGAAATTTATGCATTAAATAGACCTATTTTATAATTTTATATTTGAATATATTATATGAAAACAAATGATTAAAAATTTTTACCTTTCACTTCCATTTTCGATCATATATATATATATAGAAATACCAACGCGCGGTTTTTAACATTATTGTGGCGGTCGGTATCGCCGAACTTATATGCCAGAGTACAAGATAAACTAATTTAAGTCATTATATAGATTAGTTCTCATATCTAATATTTATATAGCACGAGCGATTGTTAATTCGTCCTTTTTTAAGTTGTATCTAGTCGGATTTGCTAATCGTATAAATTCTTTATATGTAAAAAAATTTTTATGCACGCGCGCGCGCGCGCACACACACACACGCACACACATCACTAAATTTAAATCAATTAAACAATAATTTAGTTAAATAATTACTTAGAATTATTTTGGAAAAAATATTTTGTGTGTGTGTGTGTGTGCGCGCGCGCGCGTATGTTGTCACCAAAATGTTACGAAAGAGCATTTTTAATATAGAACATAATGGCGATGATGGCTTTCACGAATATACGCGCGCATTGCGTCAACGATCAAAATTAACCGAAGCGTAAATTTAATGTTTTGTGTATAGACTTTAATAAGTTTGAGCGCGCGCGATGGGCGTTTCGTTTCAACTGAAGCGGCACCACCTTAAGTTGAATTTATTTATTTTCTTTTCTTTTTTCTTTTTTTCTTTTAAACGCGTATATATAATTTATCGTTATTTGCTCTAACAGACGTCATGTTTATCAGTTAACAGGTAACGGACATGTGTGCGATAATCGATGCTCTATTATTTTAAATGCCGTTAATTTGTTGGTATGAATATACGGATTCTCTAAATTGTGATTGACCGACGGAATTATATATCTAAACACCGTTTCGATTGATTGCCCAGTCAATCTCCATTTAAGGCGTTTATTTTCGAATTGCGCGGTAATTAAAAAATTAAAATATTTTTACGCGTTATTTTAATGGATATTCGGATGAAAAAAAAATTTAGTTTATTATTATTATTGCTTTCATTATTTAAATAGTATTACGACTTTTGATTCACCGCAGCAGCGCAAATAACTCGTAATTTTAAGTAAACCTACATAGTGTACGTGAGACATAAAGCAATTAGCAAAAAAAAAGAGATTATGTTTCGTGCTATTCTTTATTTTTATTCAAAAATGATTCTTGCACTTTCTTAAGTATTTGTTTACCGAAAGCGTATCCTTATAACAGTTAAACTGTATCGTTGTAAAGACTCGGATAACGCGGCGAGCAGTTTATAATTGAAAGATCTCGTCGCATATAATAATTTAAATCCATTTATGAATTTAATCCATACAATGAGCCTTTTCAGGATAACGGCTCGAGATTTTTGAGCACTGTTTGAATCAATATGAAATAATTGAGTATATGTTAAAGTATTATGTAGTCAAATTTATGTCTTAAAATTTACGTATTTTTCTTTGAATTTTAGCGAATTACTGCATCTATCGAGAAAAAGTCTAATTATTGATTACAAAAAAAAACTAGATTATAGAGTGGAATTCATCAATTTATAGAAATTTTACAATAAAAAAGTAGTACTTTTTCCCAAACAACAATCAGTCTGTCCCAAAACTCGTAATAAAAATTAGTAAATATTAGTATCAATTACGCTCGGTGTATATTTGTATAATAAAACAAACGATTGTTTCAATACGAGCGGTGATCGGCGCAGTCGTGCAAAGGTGTTGTTAAGCCAACCTTCAATCTATAGTAAAAAAAAAAATTTTTTTTTTTTTTCAAGATGAGAATGTATTTTTGTCGAGCAATTATATATTCTTATAGACTAGTTTTATGCGCTTCTGTATATACCCTATAGTTCGTTTAAAAAGCAAACAGGCAAACGTGCAATGAAGCTGATGGTTAAATAATCTTTGGTTATATAAACAACTGGGATGCAGTGTCTGCACATGATTAGTTTATGGATGATCTTTCGTTTTATAATTAAAATATGCCAATTACCGTTCTGTTCTGCAAAATCAAACGTACTATAACGGATCTCTATTTTTCTCTCTGTAAAATACGATTAATAAGTTTAATAAAAAAAGGGGGGAGGAGACGAGGGATCGTTCGATTTTATAACAATGCATTGAAATAAATTTTAAACGAGTACAATAATATACGATTACATGTTGAAGAATATATAAACTATAGAAATTTGAAAAGGGTTTTAAATATGAATCAGTGGAGTGAAGAGATAATTATAATAACAAGAGAAAAATATAAATAATACGGACATTGTCTTCAACCCTGACACCATAGCATTTCATTTGTTTTTTTTTTTTTTTTTTTTTAAGTAGTGGAGCATTAACGTTTCCTTTCACATTATTTTATAAATATACATATATGCAAATAATTTTCCGCTTGCTGTGGTGTTACAATTTATATAAGAAAAAATATACGACTATATATATATATATATATATATATACACATAGAAAATATATGCTATATAGCCGATATGAGCACTTGAGCGAGCGCTGTAGTTAGATTTCTCGGGTTTCAGTGCTGGGGCGGCTGGGGCCGAGGCTGAGAGGCAAAAGGCCGACAAATGTTTTATAACCGACCGGAATCATTAAACGATTAAACGATTAAACTTAATTTCAAAGCTATATATATATATATATATATATATATATATATATATATATATATATATATCTTTATCTATATCTATATGGTATGTATATATGTAGAGGCGATGTGGTAATTTCGACACCTCGCTCAATGACCGACGCATTTATATTGTAGAATACCCCTGGCGGCAATTTTCTAACGAACATTTCTACATCATCATCCGTCTGATCGGACATTAACCGTCATTACAATATGTGTATACAGGTGCAAAGTATATAAATCAGAACTATTATTTTTTCTTTACAAAGCATCGAATCTTCAATTTTGGAAAGTAGAGTCGGTATAACTTATATATTATCTATTATAATCTAACGCTTTGTACAGGGAGCGATAATTTGCGCGGTTATTGAAGTATTATAAGTGTGCGCAAATTCTTCATTATCACCAATAAATCAAAGTTGAAATTTGTGTATGTTCTTTTTTTTTTTTTGAAAGATTGATTCTGAATTTATATCTGTATTTAGACTGCTTATCGCTAAGATCATAAATAATTCAGTCTATAGCGACTACATTTCAAGGCCACGCAACTGTAACGAGTAGCCGCGACTTTGTATAGGTATTTATATATTTTTATATAAAGTTGCATACGTTGCATTTGCATGGAACTTATGGAATCCCATAAAAAGGAAATAATGATATGTAAAAAATAATATTTCTATATATATCCTTGACCGGTGCGCGGGCCTCAATCCGCACGCCACCTGATAAATATATAATATGCGTATACGCGATTGCATATTCCACTCGAAAAAAGATCTAATATATATCGTATAAAATCTCAACGCGTTATCCGTTCAAGATATAAATATATAGTCGATCGATTGTGCCAATACTTAACTCGATTTTGGAAAATTATTTCAGAGATTAATATTTAAAATATATATTAATACCACGATCTTATACGCATAATCAAATTATCTCGGCGCCCTTTTTAATTATTCAGCAAAAAATATAAATGGACGCACGATTAAATACAATGCGGCCTCTGGTAATGCGATATTTTTTTTAAGAAATTTTCAAAGAGAAGTGTATACAAACGCGCCTTGTATATGGTTTCATAACGACTTTTACGAAATTGATTATAAGTACATTAATCACTGCCGAGTATAGAACGTAAAGATCAATTAGTGCATCGGGTCTGAAAATGTCAAACTGTCCACGTTAAAGCTATGAAGAATATTTTTACCGCTGAAGACATCGCGTGTTCCTCAAGTCTAATATAATTAATAAAAAGGATGTCGCAGACACTTATTTTAATCTACAGTCTATTCTTCGCATACACACATAAGCACACACACACACACACACACACACACACACACACACACTGTATATTCTGTTCATTATATTTTTTTGTCCATGAAATTTCATTTAAGCCTTACTCATACGCCCGAAGAATTTTCGGCATTCTAATAATAATATCTACGAAATGCTATTATTCGAAAGGAAGCGTTCGTGCTCGAGAGATAATTCTTTCTCGAAAAAGCCGTACGAATGTCAAATCGATTTTTGAAAAGTCCAATTATTGAAATAATTTTATTTAATTATTTATTTTTTTTAATCTCCCGTAAATGTTACATAAGAAAATTTGTAAAATGCCATATGAATTTTATCGCGCTGAGTTCCAATGGCGCATCCGAACCTTCTTTATGTCAGTCCCCCGCTTTTATCTGAAATGTAGTCGAAAACGACAAGATAAGATAAAACATACAGCAAGCTTTGTATTTTAGAATTGCATTGCTTTTGTAATACTATACGAATAACTGTTTTTACTTTACTTATTTTTTTCTCATGAATAAGCTTGGTGTTATTAAACCTCAAGAGGCTCAACTATCAGAAAATGTAAGAGAACAGTTTTTATTTTTAAATCATAAAGGAATGAGAAAATAAGCTTACAATATTAATATAATAGTTAATGATATTAAATAAATTGTTGATTTGTTTGTTTCTAAATGCTGTTAAAGATTTGACCTACATTTTAATAATTAAATGATATCTATGTATTTTTAATAACATTAAAAAGTTCTATTTAGCTTATTAAGCGATATGTTTACGATAAAAGCAACTTCAATACAATTACTAAATGTTAAGTGCACACAGGCATATCAAAGCACGACAAATAGAGCATAAAAATTACAGAAGCGTACATGGATTTCTAGAAGCAAATAATAATAATAATAATAATAATAATCATCATAATAATAATAAAAGGAAATAGAGTATAATGAACTATAAAGTAGCATAAATAAATAACAAAATGATAAAAGCACTTTGTGCTTATAATCAATTCTTATTGAAAGCTCGAATAAGAATTATTAGTTAAATTCAAGTGGAAACTACAACAGGAAATAGACATACAAGAAGAAATAATGTGTGGAATACTGTGTCTTTTGAATATTAACAACAAATGAATCAAACAAATGATATAAACTCGATGAACTCCAAAAATTAAAAATTGATCACTATCAATTATTGATTTGCTTCTAGAATTAAGTACTTAATATTTCATAACCTTAAATTCTAGATATTAATCAGATTTGAAATTTAATATATATTATATTAACAAAAGCAACAGTGTAATTTATCTTTAAAGCCTTTTCTAATAAAGTTAAATACCTCTTGAATTCTTTTTCTTTCAAAATATATTGCTGATTAATGTAAATTTTTCTCTTCTGCAAAATCTAACATTTTTAGGCATTTTAAAACTATATGATAATTTATTTCAGAAAATTGTAATTCAAAGATCAAATGCATTGAATCACAAGAAATAAACAAGCCTTGTATACATTTGTTCTGTTCTGATGTCAACTTCAATATTTGTTAATTTTTGGAGTCTTATACTTAATTAATTTTCGT